>JZKD02S1672891.1:1242025-1258598 GCA_000966675.3 Picea glauca
TATATATATATATATATATATATATATATATATATATATATATATATTCAAAGGGGTTTTCTAAAACCCATTGTTTTTACAATCTTCTTCAAAAAACTATTAGTCCTAGTGATATAGATTCGAACAAATTGTCCTAACACAAACTTCAATGTACAAGACATAAAGCCTTGAAAATTTAATGGATATTTTGTCCATTGTGGATAGTATGCGTGTTCTTTGCTTTGGTCTCCATATCAGTTTCTTCAATTGACATGTACCCATGATCTTGATGGATACTATCTTCTTCCATTGATTCATCCTTGGGAAAGTATACTAAAGGTTTGGGGCTTCTGAAAAAGTCTAGAATCAACTATGCAAACATTTTATGCTTAGAGGTCAGCCTTTTAATTTAAGTTCTTTGGGTTGCCACTCTCACCTCAAAATCTACATGTTTTGTCTTTAATGCTTCAAACTGTACAACATATTATCGTTGAGTTGTGAGATTGTTGTCTGAAGTTCCTCTGTCTAATAGGATAGTATCCTAATAGTTCTTAGAAATTATACAATGTCACATTGGTCGCAACAATAGGCACGACATTGGCCATCCTACACTAGCAAATCTAATATACATGGTAATGTACATTTCATTTCTATCTCATTGAAAATAGTCTTCGATCCTGCCTTTTTTTCCTTTATTCTTTTTTAACCTCATGCCACCCCCTAGAGAAGGTTCCATGGTGACTAATGGTAATTCAAAAATTGGATGGTTAGGATTTGTATAAGAAATCAGATTCAGATGTTGTGTTAACTCCTTATTTGAATTGGAATTGTTAGATTCATGAAGTCTCTTCAGTCTCACTGATTGAGCTTCATTTGTAACTACCACCCTTGAAGTATTATTGTCTTCTTCTCTATCCACTTTAGGGAGCAATGTTTCCTCCACTTTCACTTATGGGCTTCTATTGATATCCTTATTTGAATATGTAGTCTGTTATTTTTCTGCAGTATGTTCCTCTTCATCGTCTGACAATTGTTGCTCACATGATTTCTATTCTTTAGGCTTTGGTTTATGTCCTTTTTAATTTGTTCTCAAGGACATGAATCTTGTAGATGTCCTACTAGTTGACAAATCTGATATCATATTGCTATATTTTCGTAATCCAATTCCTACATCCATCTGAAGACTTTCCTTTGAAGCATAAGCTTATCTAGTAACAAGATGTGAATCTATGAGGAGGGACCATGAATTGTTTTCTTAACAATATGAAAAATTTGCAATGGTCTAGAATACCTTGCATTTGGCATATGGATAAAGTGCAACAAGATTAACTGGCTTTGAATACATGAGTAGGGGAAAAATACAATGTATACAAAAAACTATAATTGATGTGAAAAAAATACTAGGAGAAGACTATTGCAACACAAAAGGTGAAAGTACCATAGTTGTGAGCATTGTTGCTCATGTTATCATTACAAATACAATGTTACACAATCTTAGAGTTGCAATTCTAATACATTATTAATATTACTTCCCATACCATATATATGTGTCCTTGTTTGCAAACAAATCCTGGTTTTATTTATTTATTAGATGAATCCTAACCTATTCCCACCCCATCCATCAATTTATTAAATCACATATCTATTGTACATAAACATTTATTATGAGGTGGAGGGTGCAGGGGGGGGGGGTCATTATTGATCTAAGAGGAAAACATGAAACAAATTTTGCATGGGGTCTTGGAGAATCCTCAAATAATCAAGTCGAAGCTTATGCTCTCCTTCAGGGCTTACTCAATGCAACCAAATTGGGGATAAGGAGTTTGATAGTTATCAAGGACTCAAGATTAATAATTAACCTAATGCTATTGAATTCCTCCTCTTCTAATAACATGACTGCCTCCATTATATCCAAATCTTGGAAGGAAGCTAATACTTTTCAAAAGATCATATTTTTTCAAGTGCCTAGAGACCAAAATTGTCAAGCTGGAATCCAAGCCAACGCGACCACATTTCTACAAGGGATGTTAAGGGAAAAAAGGGTGTTATGCTACCACCCAATCCCATAATATAGCTCATTATTTAATCATGGCACATACCCTCTCATTAATGAACCATATGTCACAATGTCAAGATATATGGATTACATATTAGGTGAAGGGATACAATATGACTTGTGTATCAACTCCCTACATGCCCACTCTTAACTCTAGCCTATCCTTTAAACGTTGTGCTGAGATTTATTGTTACGGTGGCAGGATAATGGAATTGATGTTGAATGTGCGCTTTGGTGGCTGGAGTAAGGACACCAGTTTGGTCAGAACCTTTCTTTATCTGTGGATTGTCCTTTGGAACGTTTACTTATGGGATTTTGGTTTAGGATCCTACGCTTTGGTCATCAAATTTTTGGTTTCTTTGTGATGAATTTTCTTGTTGGCTTCTAAATTTTTGTTGTGTCTTTGGGATCGAGGGTCTAGTCTTCTCCTGGAATGTTCATAGTGTTTTTGTTGGTAACTATGATCCCTTTTCTAGGGGTTCTAGAAATTTCCCCTTGTATCTCTCTGGGTCCTTTGGTCTTGGTTTACCCATGGTTGATTGGGTGAGTAGGGAGGTTTATCTAGCATCCGATCTCATTTCCACTTCAAAGTAAATTTGGCAACCCTGTTTAGTCAATTTTTTCATGGGTTATAGGGAGGACAAAGACTTTTGAAGAGTCCTCCATAAGCATGAAGAGACCATTTAGAGTAACATGACCGCCATATTCTTGATTACTTCAAAGCTTCATGAAAATTAACACAAATGTGTTGCCCATAATTCCATAATTATGACTATATGTTGCCCATAATTCCATAATAATGACTAATCTAGCACTATAGAACAACAAATCAATTCTTTGTGAGTGGAATGCAAGATGCTCATAAATTTAGTTCTTAATTTGAGTAAAAGCTCTGAGTATGTAGCATAAAATTTTAGTATGTCTACCAGTTCTGTTCATCTAGAGATTAAGGAGGAGGACATTGTGTAAAAGATGCTTAACGACATGGACATTGGCAACCAAAAATCAAATCCAACCAATTTGGGGTTGGAAGAGGCTAAGAGTTATTGTGGCTTTTGTTATTTTTTTTTTAAGCTACAAAATTCTATTCACAAAAACTAGAGGTATTTACAACAGTCATGGAACTGGCTTGCCACCTGGGAAACTAGGCCAACTACATATAAACCAACATCCTCGAGGCATGTCCATTGAGTTCTTCTATGGAACCATAGTTTAAAAACATAGATGCAAATATAAAAGAGCTTGGTCTGGCATAGCTCGTGCTTAGTAGAAAAATTACAGAGATATGTAAAAACTTAAGCTGTAGGGGATGAGACACGAGATTTATTGATATATCCTAGCAGAATTGCGTACATAAACTAAAATTTCTAAATTGAGGATGAGATCATTAGAACTAATGAGGGGTAGGAGGCAGGCTTCAGGAACTTGGGGTTGATTCTCTATCAGCTCGTTCAGGTCCAGACCAACTGCATGTTCAGCCAGAAGGGCAATTTTCCTGTCGACGACTCGGATTTACAACTGGAGGTACTCCATCTGCAGGAGTATTTCAGTGAATGCCACACTTCTGTCAAAAATAACCTTGTCCAACAGGGTTTTATGTGCCAATACAGATGGATGGTCCTCTGGTATTTAGTTTCCCTGGAGTGAGAGGTTCCTGTGTCTGGTATCCATCGAGTAAATTCCGTGTCTACAACTTCATTTTCCTTTGCAGGGGTACCAGATCATTTGCAAGAAAGAGCCAATGTGGAGGAGAATCAAGTTGTTATGTTAGGGGTTTGTTTCTACCGCTTCATTTGTATCCTTGCGATTATTGTAGTGAATGTAACCTCGTGCAGATTTACTGGACTTGTACACAATCCCCATGGGCTTGTACATGGTCTTAAAAGCTCGCTTATTGTTATGGATTTGGCTCCAAGCCATGGTGTTAATGGCGTTGTCCTGGAGGGAGGGGGTTGTTACATCCACGAGATGTTCATTGCGAGGAACGCCCATTCCTTCATGGACTGCATTAACCATCCTAATAAATATTGAAGTATACCTCTTTAGGGATATGCTTCACCTCAAACTTGCTCCGATATTTTAATGCCCATGTGTTTGTAATGTTTTCCGGTTACCACGTCTTCCTTCTTTTGATGTGAGTGCCAGCCATGTGGCTTGTGAGTGGGTGTGATCATTGTTGGGGTTAGCAAGATGTCACCCCATCCATTGCAGATAGTCCTTTCTGGCCAGGGAAGGGCACACCTTCTCTAAAGAATAATCAGACTGAGGCTCCCAACTCTTGTCAAGTTGTTGATTTTGTCTCAAGATTCCCTCGTTTGCCAATCTATCTTCTAAGTTGTTGGTTGAGCAACAAAGATGCAGGGGGCTGGCCACATTGATTTTCTTTATCAGAGCTTGAATATTTTCGAGGCCTTTTTCAAGCCTCCATATTATGGATATTTTGCTTAGTGTCGATCCATTCATAAGCTTTCCTAGCATTTGAATAATAATGAATGAGTCTCCTTTGACCATAAGTTTCATGCATCCTTCTCTTGTTGCAATGCAGAGATCTCGTTCTAAAGGTAGGAGTTTTGCGACATTGTTGATGTCAGTACACAAATTATTGGCGTAAAGGTAGATGATGTTACCATTACTATCTTTGAAGATGCCTCCTAGCCCTACCTTGCCTGAATTTCCTTTGGATGCTCCATCAAAGTTTAGTTTGATGAAGTCTCTCAGGGCTGGTTGCCATTTCTCTGGAGACCTTGCTTTTGGTTTGATGATGGGCATGGTCGCATAGGCCAAATGTTGGTGTAGGTTGAGAATTTGGAGGATGGATATCTTGTTTTGTTCCCCTTTCAAGTCCTGGTCAGCCCATGTATTAGTTAGGATAGTCTCTTTAATTGCTTTGAGAATTTGCGTCCATAATTAGGCTTCGTTTCTTTGGGTATTTTTGAAGATTTTCCCATTGCGCTCTTTTCATATTTCCCATAAAATAAACCCTAGGAACGGTTTCCATGCTCTGATGAGAATTTGGGTGGAGAAGAATTATGGGCACCATATTTCAATTGTTTTTGTTGGACTGGAGTAGTCTCTCTCTAATCTTCGAAAGAGGGTATCTCCCATGTCCCATAACTCTGAAGATATTAGGCATGAGTTTAGGAGTTGTTCAGAAGTTTCTTCATCGTTATGGCATAATGGGCAGATCCCAAGACCGATAAAGCCTCTTCTGAAGAGGTTACCCTAAGTGAGGATTTTTCCATTTGTTAGCAACCATAAGAAGAGGGAGACTTTTGACCAATGATTTTGCTGCCAATGATTTTGTGAAATTGCTTTCTGAGGTGGGTTACATGGAGTTGTTGTGAGGTTGTATTCTTCTTTGATGTTAAGGTTTCCTTTGTGTTTGTAACCCCAACGCAACTTGTCTGGGTTGCTTTGGTTCTATATTTTCTGGGTTGATACCTCCTACCAGAAAGCATCCCAATTGAAATTCGTAGGTAGAGGTTTCAAGTTGTCTTTTTCAATCTAGGTGTGCCATTTATGAGTTGGTAAGCTTTTGATCTAGTATTGGGAAACCCATTTCCTTCCATGATTAAGCATTAGGTCTTTTATTTGTTGAAGGTTCTCTCCGTCTCTCCAAGCTTGAAGTTGTTGCCAGGCATCATCCCAAAATAGTGTGTGTTGTCCATTCCGAACCTCCCAAAAGCAATGTTGTAAGATGTTGTTTTTTTATGCCAAGTGACATTCCATCTAAGCGAGCCTCTGATGTCACCCTCCATACGGATGATGGTGTGATGAGTTGAGTTTGGACTGTACTTTCTTTTCCAAAATTTTCCCCATAAGGATTCTTTATTTTGAGTCCATTTCCACCAAGTTGTGGCTCCTCAGACTGAGCTAAGTGTGTCTGGATCTCGAAGTCCTAGAACTCCTGTCAATTTAGGTTGACAGACCCATTCCCAGTTGAATAAGGCACATTTCTTTTCTTTTTTGGCTCCCCTCAACAGGAAGGATTGTTGAAGATTCTGCACAACCTTTAATATGGATTTTGGGGCAGACGATGCTAAAAATAGGTAGAACGGAATTGATTGAAGAACCAATTTTAGGAGTACCAATCTGCTAGGGAGGTTTAGAAAGAGAAAGGTCCAATTTGCGAATTTGCACTCTATTCTGACCAAAAGGTCCTCCCAGGTATAATTTTTTAGAGCATTTTCCACTATAGGAACCCCCAAGTATTTGGAGGGCGGGGAGCTTCTTTGAAAGCCCATAATTTTGGCAATGTTAGTTTGAACAACACTGTATGTATTGAAGAAAAAAATTATAGAATTACCAAGGTTTATGGAAGTTCCAGAGGCTTCTTGGAATTCAATGAGGACTTGATTGATAGCTTGAGATTTCTTGGTTGTTGGAGTTCTCATGAGCATGGTACCATCTACAAATTGTTGGTGTGAAACTAGGAGGTCCTCACCGAAAAGTCAGAGCCATGGAGTATGCTAGTGGCCACTATCGCTTTGAGAGATTTGCCTAGCCCTTCTACCATCAGGATGAAGGTGAAACATGAGAGGAGGTCACCCCGTCTGATACCACATGAGGGTGAGAAGGTTGTTGAAGGGGATCCATTAACAATAATCGAAAACAGGGTCGAGGACGTGAGAGATAGAATCCACTTTATCCAGGAGGAGGAGAAGTTGAAGGCTAAGAGTATACGATGAATGTATTACTAACTTAGCTTGTCAAATGATTTGGACATGTCTAACTTTATGAGCATTCCTGTAGTTTTGGTAGTTTTGAGGGAATGGATCATTTCATGTGCTAGGATGATGCCATCGAGGATTTGACGACCTTCCACATAGCTTGTTTGTTCCTCGAAGATGAACTTGGGTAAGATGGGTTTGATCTTGTTGTCTATGACTTTGGTAATAATTTTATAAGCAACATTACAAAGATCTATGTCCCTGAATTTGTTAGGGTCTTCGACTTGGTATTATTTGGGGATTAGGGTAAGAAAGGTTGCATTCAGGGTAGGGAGAACATTGAAAAAGATTCTAGAGTCCTCCACTAATTCCCAAACGTCTTGTTTGATAATAGACCAACAAGCTTGAAAACAATCGGTGGTGAATCCATTTGGACCTAAGGATTTACCTTTTGGTATGTCCATTACATCTTGTTCAATATCTTCCAACCTTGTAGGACAAAGCAGGGATTTATTTTGATAAGAAGTGACCAACTTTGGGATGTTGCAAGTTATTTTGTTAATGGCTTTTGATCTGTCCTGTTGAGGTTATGTTAGCAGAGTATGGAAATGGTCAATCAACGCATGCTCTGTGTTAGCATGCTCTTTTAGTTGGTTCCCTTGATTGTCTTTGAGCGAGGTGATTTTGTCATGGTGTCGATGTTGAATTGTGGATTTGTGGAGAACTTAGATTTTGTATCCCTCTCTTTTAGCCATTGGATTTGAGACTTTTGTTTCTAGAGGATCTCTTCCTGTTGAGCCCTGTCGTTCAACTAATATTGGAGAAGATCTTCTTTGGATATCAATTCTTTTGTTTGGCCCTCCAGGATCATTGATTGTTGAACTTCCTCCATTTGAGTTTCCAATTCTCTTTCGACCTTGAAAATGTCTCTAAAGGTCTCTTTGTTTCATTTTTTGAGTTGGAGCTTGAGATGTTTAAGCTCTTGTTGAAACCTATACATTGGACTTCCTTTGATGTTGTTGGATTCCTACCACCATTGTTGGATATTGTTCATGAAAGTGGGGTGTTTCATCCAAAAATCTTCAAAGCGGAAGGGTTTGAGCCTTGGCTTACCACAAAATTTGGTAGAAAGCGCTATGGGCCAGTGATCGGAGCCAGAGAAAGGAAGGATGGAGGATTCCAAAGAGAGACCAGAGAGGAGAAGGGATTCAAAGACTAGGAAATAGTCAAAGAAGGAGACAACTTGTTGGGACCCTCCACGACGATTGTTCTAGGTATGAAGTCTGATTGAAGGAGGTAGGCCAATAAGGTAGAGAGAGGAAATGAGGGTTTTGAAGCTCATAGATTCGGGTTCAAGGCGTTGGAGGCCTCCTCGATTATCAATTAACGAGGTGATGAGGTTGAAATCACCCCCTATGATCCAATGCTTATCTTCTATGATAGCTTGAAGGGCTTGGATTGAATTCAAGAACATATATTTTTTTGGTCTAGATTGGGGCCCATAGACATTGATAAGAATACCATTAGCTACCATCCTACAAGTTGGAAGTGAGTAGAGAGATTTTTTTGAGTGGAGAAGTGAGAGGTGAGAGTTATCTCCTCCGGGTTATAGAGTATGTCTGGGCCTCCAAATGCACCTAGGGAATTAATTGCAATTACTCGAGAGCCTCTCCAGATTTTGGAAGTTATCTCGAAGATCAAATTGTTACTGCATCTGGTTTCTTGTATCATCACCACAATAGGTTGTTCCTTGGAAATATTGTTCTTCATTATTCTTTGTTTGGTTTTACCATTCAGTCCTCATATATTTTAGGAGAGAATCTTCATGAGTAACTATTGGGGTTGGGGAGGAATACATCTTTCATCAGGGTTATCCTCCCAGAATTAACCAACATTTCACCCAGATCTTCAAGAAGTTATTTATTGGTTCTTCTGGCTCTTTTCTTTTCCTCTTTGGATAATTTGGAGGGGTCTTTAGAGGTACCAATTTTGATTCCTAGTGAATAAGATGAAGGAGGATTACCTTTTTGAGGGGTCGATCACCAATATTTGTTGTGGATTAGGGATTCTTTGACCATCTAGATTTATTGTTCCTATATAGAGCTTGATCTTGACTTCACCAAGCCTTTGCCAGGGATTGTAGGTCCAGAGCATTGAGCTCTTGTTCCTTTGCATCTTCCAGTTCACCTTTGTCTTCTATGTCTTGCAACATTTCCGTGTATGGGTCTGTATTGATGCCTTCATCAGTGTGTTATGCATTGACCATTACTTTTCTTCATTTTTCCTATTCTTCTGGGATTTCAGATTGATTTTTCTCCATGTCCATGGGGGTTTGCGGGTCCTTGATTACTAGTGCCTTGGTGTTGCCTTCCTCCTATTGAGATGGTAGGGGATCAAATGTGTTGTTGGTGGGGATGTCATTCAAGGAAGGTGGAGCAATAGGCTTCTTTATGTTTCTACGCTTAGAGGTCATCGTTTCAAAACCTTCAACATCCTTAGAGGCAATGGTCTTTGGTGGGTTTGGTAGCATGTTCAATGGGTAGTATTTGAAGAGATGTCCGTGCTCATGGAATTTGCGGTAATGGAAAGTAATGTGCTCATAATATATTGTCTTAATCCATTTTCTATCATGGTAACTAAGGCAAATTGATTCTGGTAGGGATACTGAGATTTCGAGGTACACACAAATTCTAGCATAGGAGGTGTATTTCCCTTGCTTGGTTACTTCATAGGTTTTGAAATACGTTCCCAGAGAATTCCCCACGCCTGCAAGTGTTTTTTACTCCTAATACTCATGCGACAAAGAGTATAGCTAGATCTAGACAGGAACGACGATGAAGTCTTCTTTGTCAAGGTTGAAATTTTTTGACCAGAGCCTAAGATAGAGCCTTGCCAAGTTGACGAAGTATGGGGCATCTTCAAAGACTTTGTCCTCGTTTTCCAGATTGGTAAAAGCTACAATGAAGAATCCTTTGGGGCCAAATTTGAGTTCTACCTAGCCTTCTAGTTTCCACCTAGTGCGGATCCACCAATATAGGGCTTTCTCTGTAAGCCATATGCCCATGAATTTTCCAATGATGGCATGGTGATTCATGTGTTGAATATACTGACCTATTGAGGTGGAGGTGACTTCATACCTTGGTGTTTTTGTAGTCTTGGGGATGCAAGGACTTGTTCCTGGAGCTTTCTATTTTGTCTGTTTGTGGGTGTCCTGACTGAGATCTGGTGCATATGAAATTACGGTTCTATCCCCTTTAGAACCTGTGTCTACCACCTTTCCCTTGTTAGGTTGTTTTTTAGTGTGTTTGGCAGGGGTGTGACTCATTAGATCAATGTTGCAGGAGGGAGCTGAGCTACCCCCTCTAGTTGTTTCCATGAGAATGGGAGCTAAAAGTTATGAAGATTCTGAGAAACCGTAGGTGCGCAGAGCAGAGAGTTTTCGAATTTCGTTAAAAGTTATGTATTGCAAAGTAATCAGTTTTTTCTTTTTTTTTTATCAGAAAAATATACTTGTAAGAATTATTGAGTCGTAGTTTATGTAGACATAAGAATCCTTTGTATGCAACTGATAATGAGTTGTCAATTGTTTTTCTAAAAAATTATGCCAACAAATTTTGTAACTCTGTTGTTTAGCCTCGGCTACAACCTCTTATATAATACAAATTCTCCCAGTTTCTGTTAAAAAAACATTTATTAAAAAGATCCATCTTAACTTTTTAGTTTAGATACTTCAAACATGGATTTAAAACCTCACTTGTCAAGCTTGTTCTCCACTTTAAAATTGGAAGCAACCTCTATCATAATATGATACTTGTAAATGAATAATTATGGAATTGAAAAACCCTATTTATAGTAATTGATAATTATTATAGTATTATTTTGTACATGTGTGGAACGTTATGATATTTTGTATATTTGTGTAACTTTATGATATATTTGGATATTAGAAAACAATCATAAATCTTTTATTTCAAAAGATAAATAATGTATAAATATTTATGAACTTAAAATTGACACTTTGTTAATTTGTGTGAGTGTAAATTGAAGGACGTTAAAAATATGTGACTATCATGAATTTTGTTTTTTACAAACAAAGGTGAAAGACAAATTTCAACACTCCATTTTGTATCCTTGAGACCTATATTAAGTTGTTGAGATATACATGGACCAAAAACAAAGTAATATTTTTTTCTCCCGAGACAGAATCACCATTTTTATTCAAAGATTGAATAGAAATTACATTAATCATGTGCATGCTACACTTACATATTTAATGGACATTGAATTTTTGTTCCATTGAAAAATAATACTTGATCTTGTATTTTTCCATTTATTCTTTTTAACGTCAAGCCACCCCAAGCAGAAGGTTCCACAATGACTAAATATAAATCATAATCATATTTATAAGATTTATATGGAGTATCAATTCTTTATTGAAACCAAAGTTTTTAAATTCATGAAATATCTTCATTACTTCTTGTGGGGATTCATTTACAACTACCACCCTCAAGGGGGAAGTCCCACTATTCTTATCTTCTTCTATATCCTTTGAGGAAGATTTGATTCCTCAATTTGCACTTTTAGATAGGTATTGTTATCCTTCTCTGCAATTGTCATTTGTTGATTTTCTACATTTCGATCATCTTCATCGTCTTAGAATGGTGGCTCACATGATTGATAACTTTTTGGTTTTGGTTTATGTCCTTTGTTCCTTTTTGAGTGAGCTCATGCTTAGGGACAAGAATCCTGAAGATGTCTCGTTTATTAGCAGATTTGACACTGAAATTTGTATTCTCATAATCCTAACCCTAATCCCATACACAATTTTCCTTTTGTATTATCACATTTTTGGTAAACCTTAGCTAAAGTCGATCTCAACACATATTTGGGCATATGTGAAAAAACCCAACTTACTCTACTCAAGATCTGTGGTTTAAGTAGTTTCCCAAGGTATTCCCTATATCTTTAAAGATTGATAAATGCCAAAAATCTAGTGGTATATTTGGGAGGAAAACACAAATTGGCATTTTGGAAATATACATAGCGGTGGGGTTGAAACATGGGAACCATGGGGTAATGAGAAGACTCTTCCCTATGACTAGGGACCCTCCTCAAAAACTTTTTAACAAATAACAAGTTTTGAGCACTAAATAATGAAGAACTCTTTGGAGCATAGATATACTTCATAGTTCTTTGTCCAAGTTGAAAGATCCATTGGTACATGTTTGAGGTAGGAGACCAACGACTATTAACTTGCATGTTATTGAAAATGATTCATAAAATCAGACTAGGTTTGTGACCTCTAACTTGGAGACCTGCAACAATGATACCTATTTTGATTTCTCAACAATATATGCACTAGGTGGAGGAGGGTGTGGAACAACTGAAGTAAATGATTTATTTCTAACCACATCATTGAAATAAATGGGCTTTGACACTGAAGGCACTCCATTTCCCACCACTCCTCCACGCTTGCGCAAGATCAAAGTGAGAGTCAAGTATCTTTACATCCACAAGGATCCCCTAAATGAGCTCTAATTTTTTCTTTATATCTACCACATAATCGATGGAATTCACTCACAATTGAGGTTTTCCTTATTAGAGACTTGAACATGATTTGAAAGCTTGCTATGATATTATAACCCTCTCAGATTAAGGCTACTCCCATAGTTTTCTTGAGATAAAATATTTTGTCAAACACTTTTTGTGCATGCAATTCATTAAACACTTGGCATGCATCCTTGGGATGAGAGAAAAGATGTTACTTTAGTTGCTCGAAAGAAAGTTCGACCATGGCAAGTCTATTAGCAATCTTCTAGGCCCTCATGATCTATTGCTCATGTAATTGAATTGTGCTCCAATAGAGTGCCCTCCCATTATCAATAACATAATTAATAGTGGCCTTTATGGAGGTTGCAAAAGATTACAATCTCCTTAGGGAGCTTTGTGCTTTGAGATGGTATGCATGTCCTACCAGAGGGAAAATTTTAGGGTGTTCAATGCACTGTTGAAATTGAAGGCATCCCATATTCGAAAAATGGGAACCCATGGATTAAAAAAATATTGTTGTGGCGATCCCGTGGATCAAAAATATTGTTGTTGTGATCCCTTAGATCTCATAGTCTATCAACTAAAAAAAAGAGACAATGTCATTCTTAGGTTCATATTACTATGTACACTAGAATTGATACAATGACAATGTAATATTGGATTATAAGAACTATATGATGTGAATTCATTAGGAACTGTATCCAACACATGTAGAGAAGGACATTGGGGATGTGAGATCATCCATATAAGGTCAATGGAGAATCATGTCTTTGAGTAATAGTTTCTCAATCCTTCATTTCTTATAACGCTCATGGGATTTTTTTGGTTAATAAGTGATTTCTGTTAAGACATCGAAGGCTCCTCCTAACTTTCTTAATGGCTCAACTCTCTTAATTTGGTTCATTCATGAGCCCATTTCTATAGTCGGTTATGAGTTGATGGTGGATTATAGGCCTTAAACTCCAATGGCAACTTTAATGCTAATTCCTCCCTCCTCATTCCTGGACCCTGGGGCTTGAACAAGCTTCTACTTGCTATTCCATCTTGACATGTTCTCAATTATAATTCATTCAATTAAAGATTGAATGCATTTTTCATTGATTTACATCACAACTATTTGTGTAGTATACATGATTTTCACTTTGAATTATATATATATATATATATATATATATATAGAGAGAGAGAGAGAGAGAGAGAGAGAGAGAGATTTGAATCGTGTACTAGCTATATAAATATTTATCTTAGGACGACTACAAGGGCTTTTATACACATAACATAGTTACCAACTTAACGAGAACTCTACAGAGTTCTCGTTTTTTGGGGGGTCACATTTTTTACCCCGTTTTTAAAAATGGTGCTACCGGTAGCAGCCCCGCTCCCCTTTTAGGTGGTTTTTTTATATTTTAAATTTTTTGATTCATAATGTTTCCACATTATTTTTTTAAATGCTTATTTTTCATTTATTTTCAATTTTTTCTAAAAACAAATTTCAATGGTGTTTTTAGTCATTTTTCCATGCTTCTTTCAATCTTAAAAATATTTTTTACCATTTACTTTTTTGAAATTGAGATTTATCATATAATTGTGTCTCAATTAATTTATGGTTCCATAGTTTTAAATTATAGTGGAAAACATCATTTTTAACACATTGTTTACCTTTACTTCAATACATAGAAAATAATTGTTGTTAAATAACACTATTTTTGAATATTTAGCAAAAAAATATACATTTTATAGCCATATACAATAAAAAACCTATACATTTTGTCACCTATTCGTTTAAAATAACATGTCAAATAAAACATTTTATGGACATAATTGAACAAAAAAAAGGAAAAATTTATAAAAAAATTAACATTTTTTACCATATTTTTGTTAGGATGTTTAGACACTTAGGAGTTAGTTAAGATCTACTTGGTATAATGTATCGTTAGGTAAACGTGTGTTTCTTAGTGTGTTTCTTTAGTATGCATTAGAATGCGTTTGTAGTTAGGAAATTTGACGGTCACGATATGTTCCCGACATAGAGTGATTTGACGGTTCATATTCTCCTCAATCTTAACGACCATTGATATGTGGCTTAACACCCGATTTGTCCATGATCTCTATTTAAAGAGCACAGAGGGTCATTTTTCGATGATCGATTGTGAGAAACTCTTTGTAAAATATTTTTATAATATTTTTCTTTTGCATTAATTAACTGCTCCAACTGATTGCGTTGGTTGGGGCCGTGGATGTTTCCCCGTAGGGGTTTTACCACGTCAAAAAATCAACGTGTTGATCTTGATCTGGTTGTGTGAATGGTTACTAAAGGTGTATGTCCTCTTTTGGAATACCTGTGTTGTCGAACATGGTATCATAGTTTGTTTGAAGACCCGCTCCTGTTGTAGATCGATATCGTGAAGCCGAGTTGCCTCATCTCCATTTTCTGCCATTTTTTCATACATTTATGGGATGAGAGGACTGTTTCGTTGTGTCTAGAGCACTCGTTTAAGTCAGGAACATTTTTCGTTTCACTCGAAAAGGTTTATGTTTTCCCAAGATATGACCATTTAAGTTAGATCCAAAGGTATAAAGCCTGAATACGCCATTTTTAATTTTTTGCAGAGTATTATTTTGGTTTTATTTCGGTTTTATATTGTTTGTTTCCGAGTTTTTACTCTTTTAGATCTGCGTATTCTCTTTTCCCCGCACCCTATGCGATCTCGAAAAATCAGAAACATATAGGAAAAGGTGTATTTTTCAGGTAAGCTAATTGAGATCTAACCCTCGTCATCGAGAAGCGAAATTTTTTTCTTCTGTGAAAATAGTTTTTTTTAGCACGCTCTCTAAGGTCGTCAACAAGAACAACAACATCAATACTCTTTCTAAACAATATAATATATTTTTCTATCCCATTTGGTTAAAATTTTCTTTATTAAGTAAGAGGTCTTGAGTTCAAGTCTCTCTTTTTGTTACTTTTTTTGAAAAAGTTCATGCTCAATTGTAAAGTGTTTTTCACTTCAAGTATAAAAGTGAATCACTATTAGTAGCTTTAATATTTTATTTTAGAGTTATTTATTTTGCATGCAAATTTTCTTTTATAAAATAAATTCATTGTAAAAGTGATCCCCACTTCTCTTTATAAAAGTGGGTCACTTCATAAAGCAACTTACACCACCACGTGGTCCTTTGGTTATCGTTTATGCCTTTTTAAACAAGGCATAACTTTCAAATCCGAAGTCCGTTTTTAGTGTCGTTTTTTTTAAACTGCCAGATTTTTTGAGATCTTTCCATCTGGATCATCGGTTTCGGTTTTTAAATCCATATTATCTACATATTTAATATGGCTTCTTCCAATAATCTTTTGCTTACCAACACCAACTACTTCTAATGGAAATTTCATATGGAGGATTTATTAAGAAGTAAAGGCTTGTACTAGATTACCTTGGGAAAGGAAAAAGAACCCACTGATGTTGATAAGAAAGTCAAATGGGATAATAGGAGTGACGAAGCATGTGGACTAATTAGAGTGTCCATCTCTCCTGATGTAAGAATCCACCTTAAAGAAATTGATGACCCTGATGAAGCTTCGAAAAATGTTGAATTTGTGTTTGGTAAACTCAATATTATTCAAGCACAACAGTTAGAAAATCAAGTACTGAGTTTAAGTCCAAGTGATTTTTCTTGCATTGGAGACTATCCATTTAAGTTTAAAACACTCATAATTTTATGTAAAGAATGTGAGATAAAGATGGAGGAAGAGCGTTGCATCTATCTTATTCTTTCTAAGCTAGGTACTGCATATTTTGTGTTTGTATCTACCTTTTATGCCATGAGAGAGGATTCAGGGAAATCTTATCAAAAACCCACTCTTGAGTCCTTTTGTGATGCTTTGATTAGAGAGCAAGATAAGCTTGTACAACTTGGAGTGATCAACACTAGATGTACCTCCAACAAAGCCTTAGTCGCCCAACAGAAAGATAAACCCAAGAATCCCAAGAAGTAACATCCTCGCTACAACAACAAGAAACATAAGGTTCCCAAACCCACTAAGACAACTTCAGCTCCTAATGGTGACAAAGGAGCAAAATATAAAAATCAGAAGACTGACAGACATTGCAAATTTTGTGATAAAGATGGTCATGATGAGTCCAAATGTTTCAAAAATATGGCAGCTTTAGAAGATGTGATGAAGAATCACAACATGAGTATTGATTCTTGTTAAGCCCTAATATTGGCTCATTACCCCTTAATTGGGGCATATTAGATTAGTAATGCTATTTTATTTATGTCGGCCTTAGGCCATTAGTTGTAATTTAGATTAGTAATGTTA
>JZKD02S1672891.1:1289030-1316006 GCA_000966675.3 Picea glauca
TGCCTCACATAAATGGGAGGTCCATCAGATGGATGTTAAATCTGCCTTCTTGCGCAGATATTTGCAAGAAGAAATCTACATGGAACAACCTCCTCGCTATGTCCAAAATGAATCTAGCCTTGTTTGTCACCTTAATAAATATATTTATGGTCTTAAGAAAGATCCCCGAGCTTGGTATGCCAAAATGGATAGCTTTCTTATTGACACTGGATTCTCTAGATGTCATTCTGGTCCTAATGTCTATACCAAGAAAGTAGGAAACCATCTCATAATCCTTGTCCTTTATGTTGATGACCTTATCCTTACTGGTAGTGACTCAAAACTTTTAAACCATGTGAAAACTAGCCTTCAGAAGAAATTTAAAATGACAGACTTAGGATTTTTGCACTATTTCCTTGGCCTCCAAGTTTTAGAAACCAAAGAAGGAATTTTTCTTTCCCACTTCAAGTATGCTTGTGACCTTCTTCTTCACTTTCACATGGACGATTGTAAACTAGCCCTTTCTCCCTTCCAGTCTGGATTCAGGCTTACTGCCACCTACACTTCTCCCAAAATTGATGCCACCCTGTACCGTCAGTTAGTTGGTAGCCTATTATACTTTACTCATACCCATCATGATCTTTCCTTTGTTGTTGGTCGTGTTTCCTAGTATATGTAAACACCCCATGAAATCCATTGGAAAGCAGCTAAAGGATACTTCGCTATGTGTGTGGTACAGTTCAGTTCGGGATAAATTATAGTTAAGGGGGGACTCCTTTATTGGTTGGTTTCACTGATTCAGATTGGGTCGGCAACCCTGATGATCAGAAGTCTACTACAGGTTATGTTTTCAACCTTGGTTCAGGACCTGACACTTGGGCCTGTAAGAAACAACAGGCTATTGTAGTTTCTTCAACAAAAGCAAAGTACCGAGCAGCGGTACATGCAAGTCAAGAAGCCTTATGGCTTTGACAGATTCTTTCAGAGTTTGGATTCCAGAAGCACCATCCAACTAGACTTTGGTGGGACAATTAGAGTGTCATCAAGCTCGCCAAATACCTAGTTCAACATCAACGCAACAAACACATTGAGCTACACATGCACTTCATCAGAAAGCTCATTCATGATCAAGTTATTGAAGTTCTCTTTTGCCCTACAAAAGATCAAGTTGCAGACATTTTCACAACGTCTCTTATAGAAGTGAAGTTTTCCAAACTTCGATCTATGTTAGGAGTTTAGGAAGTTGTCATTAAGGGTGGATAGGCTCTAATGCCTCCTTCCTTCTCCTATTTTGTCACTATTGTAAATCCTTCGGTCCTATCCCAAGTTGTTCTTAGGGGAGGATGTTAGGATATTTAGACACTTAGGAGTTAGTTAAGATCTAATTATTCTAATGTGTCGTCAGGTAAAAGTGTGCTTCTTTATTATGCATTAGTATGCATTTGTAGTTAGGAAATCCGAAGGTCACAGTATGTTCCCAACATATAGTGATCCGACGATTCATATTCTCCTCGATCTTAACGGCTATTGATCTGTGGATTAACACCCGATTTGTCCATGATCTCTATTTAAAGAGCATGGAGGGTCATTTGCCGATGATGGATTGTGAGAAATCGTCTTGTAAAATCTCTCTGTAATCTTTTTCTTTTGCATTAATAAACTGCTCCATCATTCTCAGCAAACACATTATCATCTTCTTCGACATGATTTTGTGCTTCCATTGTGTCACTTTGCTCTTCCATTGGGTCTTTGATATCTGCAAGTTCTCCAAAGTGATCCTTTCCAATCAATCCTCCTAATGGTACTTGAGGTTCCTTTGACATTTTTGCCAACTTTGATTCACTAAAATCTCTTTTCCTCAAGCCAACTTCTTGCATTTCATTTGGAAGAGTTGGAATAACATTAATTCTTTGTTGAATAAAACTGTATTTTATTGGGTCACTTTCAATGGCTATGCAATTTCTTCCTTTTTGTAAGCAACAAGCTAATGTTGTACCTAATCAACAAATACAAAATAAATAATGAAGTTAAATACTGTAAAAAGACATAAATTAAAAATAATATAAGATTGAAGTCTGATTTCATAAATGTTAGATCATAATTCTTACTTGAACCCAAGAACAAATCCAAAACCCAATCTCCTTCATTTGAAAATGTATCTATAAGATAATTAATTAATGCTTGTGGTTTTTGATAAATGTCAACCATCTCTCATTTCAAATCATTTTCCTCATATGTTAACTTTCTAACCACAACGTTGTAAACCAATAAACTACTAGGCTTTCCTCCATCCTTTACATTGACAAGAATAGAATTATAAGAATCATATTTTGTCTAGGTTGCAAAATGTATACTCTCAAAATCACATTTAAATGATTCTCTATTGGAGCTCTAAATATTAGACTTTTGCTTCTAACATAAATAAGTGCAAATTCAATTAAATTGTGAATTAATAAAATTGATTTCTAATCTTAATTGCTAAACATACACTTTCAATATCTTACCAAATAAATTGCATCGTTGTCTTTTCTTTTCCCTTAAAGCTTGATTGTACTAATCCTTGTTGTGTGTCTCAATGAAAAACCAGAAATCTCCAAAATGGTGATGTTGTGACTTCCATAAATCCCATAACCACTTTATTGAAAACTTGGTAAGTATAAGGCTCAATATCATATCCAATGTTCTGGATATTATAACCATGAGGGTTATCCGCAATAACTAGGGACTATTCTCTTTTAGGAACAATATTTGCAATTTTTTCACAATCACCTAATATCACTTTATATTGAACAGTGTTGAGCCCATTCCAAATGTAGTGATCAAAGGTGTCATCAAGTTCAACAGTTTGAACACATCTCCTTCTTTCTCTTTCAAACTTGGCTTTTTGAATAAAACTTTTGAAGGTTTCAGGTACACCATTTGCATTCTTCTTTGGCATCTTTAATGAAACAAACAAACATATAATTATATATCTATAACTATTAAAATATAAATAAATTAACCTACAAACGAATAATATGAATGTAATAAATCAACATACATTTTTGAATGCAACAAAAAATTGTTTCAATACTACTATAGAGCTTGAATCTAGATAGTTGGTTTAACATCATCCCAACTTTATTCATTCAACATTTTAACCATTTCCTCTTGTATTCTCATATGTACCTTGTGACTAAATATAAATAAATAAATAATGTTATAATGATATATATAATAAAATACTTAGAACATTGATATGTTAAACTGAAAATAAATAAATAAATGTCCTAACATAAATAAAAATAATTCAACAAAATTACTTTTTAAATTCATCACACATTTATTCCTTTGAAAATTCACCCATCCTTACATGTGATAATATAGCTATGATAAGCTTCTCATCCCTCACTCCTTGTATCGTTCTCCAAGATGTTATAGTCATATCTTCAGACATATTTTTTATTTTAGGACATATCTTACTTGTGCTACATATTAATGGTTTAGCCTACTTAACTCTCTGATTTTTTATACTAATATTTTCCCATAGGCTGAATATCTTATCTATCAAATCCCATACCTATCCAGTTCTAAATCCCAATTGAAAATAGTTATCCACAACTCTAAATACATCACTTCCTTTGCGATTTTTTTCTTTTGCATTTTCATCATCAATTGGGAAGCCTATTTCCATACAACATTGCTTCTGAAACTTTGGCGCATCAACATTTGATCTCTCCCCAAGACATATTTCAAAAAACTCATTATGGATAAATCTCACCCTTTAAATGAAAGTCATGGACATTCTTTACTCATTATCTATGTTATGATCCCATGTCAATAAATTTGCTTCTGAATCTGTTAAACTAGCATAAATTATGCATTTGACTGTCTCAAAAATAGGATTATTGAGATATTCTTGCATCAATTCTCTTCTAGCCTCTGCAGAATGATTTCCTCCAATCACATAATATTTGTAGTCAAAACATTTTGTTCTATCAAATTCTTCCCTCCTAGGAACTTCCATTGGGTCAACAAGAACTAGTTAGTCAATCACATGTGCATATGGATTGTACCTAATCAATGCTTTCAAATTGTGAATATGCAAGTGATGCGGTTTTCTAATTTGATATTTTTCTTGCCCTTTTGTGGGTTTATAAAGCTGCTTCACATTCAATTGAAATGTATGGCCATCATCAACTAAGTTCGTCGTCCTCAATCTATTTTGAATGTCATTTTGTGTTTTTTTTCGTAATACCATCCTCTAGATCAACACCTACTGTTATTATTTCTCTACTACCTTTAGGAATTTCATTATAATATTCATAGCTAATGATCACTTCTTCATCATCAACAACATTTGTTTTATTCCTCTTATGATTTAAACGGGTTTCATCTAAATCAACGATTTCTTCATAATTAATAGGAATGGAATCGTCATCAATCATCGCTCTTTTGTGTTTATCTTGTTTATTCTTTTTGCAAGAAGGAGTGAAAACCTCATTGGGACTAATCTCAACAAAATCTTCATTTGGAGTTTCCTCATTTTCAAATGTAACTTTTTTAGGATTTCCAGAATGAAGAGTTTTATTTCTTCTTTCATGTTCTTCTCTGTCTACTTTTGCAACTTCAACCTTTGTTACTTTTTGTTTATTTTTCCTTCATTCTTGTCTCTTTACAGTATGAAAAGCATTGATGTCATCCATGATATTATTCTCTATAGAGTAAATCCCCACTAACATATGTGAAAGTCGTTCAACAAAATCCTGTAAAAATAAAATATAACATTTATGTGTTAAATAAAATTAAAAAATTAACATAATACTAAAAATAATAAAGGATACAAAAATAAAAATAAAAATAACTTGCATTACCTTTCTCAATGTCATCAATGATGGATGCACATAATTATGTAAACCATTCATCCTTGTTATAATTGCTCAATTTCAAACAATATCTAATCTTGATATAATTCATGCCTTGTTTGATAAGTGCATAAACAACATCTGTGTCAGGCACCAAACATATATCTCGTAAGAAGCCAAGTACTTGATAATTTCCTTACACATGTTTAAACTCGGCACAATACAAATATAGATGTTCTGCATTGTTGCCTTGCTTGTTTTTTTTTTTTTTTTTTTTTCTTTTTACAAAAACTGGAATTTTATATATACAAAAGGCACAATCGAGGTCGCATAGTACAAAATAGGGTACTGGTAAAGGATACCAGCATCAAAAGTTTACAACAATGACTCTGGCATTGATCCTACTTCTGATATCTAAGCTTTTCGATTCTATCTTAGAGCTATCTTTCGGAAAGATTTATTTATGCCATTTTTACAAAATTTTGAAGTGCCTTATTGATCTTCTTAAGCTCGGTCTTCCTCTGGTGGGGGCTCGAGCGCTACGTTCAGATCATGCAGAATTGGGTCTGCTCTGCTTCATGTCTCCTCGTTCAGGCTTTGCACTGAAGAGTTGGATGGCCTGGCTTCCATAATTGCTTCCATGCGCTCCCCTTCCTTGCTTGTCTTTAACAAACCAAGAATATTCCAATTTTTTTTCACCTTCCATAGATTTCCACTCTCTAACATTCTTTGTTTCCCTTGACAGCTCAGGTGTTGTGTTATCAATTTGTTTTCTAACATTCATGGAGGTCCCAGTTACAATTTTGGATGCCATTATTGCATGGCGTGATCCAGATACATTCATAGATAATCTCTTTCCTGCCATTTTTCCTATATGAAAAAAATTAGGACTTTTACATTATAATAAATTAAAAAAAAAAAACATTAACTATAACAACTAAGTTTAAAAAAAAAAAAAAATTGTTTTACCCATGGAGTTACTGGGGCGATGTTGGAACCAAGCCTCAGCTTACAGGGGCTAAGGCGATGTCTGGCATCGCCCCAACTAGTCTCGCAACCAAGCCATGGGAGCACCCAAGGCTTGGCCACGGGACTGGGGCGATGTCGAGCATTTCCCTAGCCCCCACTGTGGCTAAGGCACGGTTGCGTGGCACGAGACCGTGCCTTAGCCGTGGGGGGGCTGGAGCGATGCTCGGGGACCGTGCCTTGGTCATGGGGGGGCTGGAGCGATGCTTAGGGACTGTGCCTTGGTCGTGGGGTTTGGGGCGATGTCGAGCATCACCCCAGCCCCCTCAACCAAGGCACGATCTTGCGCTCAGGCTTTGGCCACGGGGGTCAACCCCCCGGTGGCAAAGTCACGGCCCATGGGGCCATGGCTTGGTCATTAGGGGGTTCGAGCGATGTTGGGCATCGCCCCGAGTGCCCCCGTAGGCCAAATCACGGTCTTGCATGGATTTCGCCCAGTAGCCACCATGGACCAAAACTATAAAATTTTCACTAAAAAACAATAAAAAGTGTAAATTAAAAAAAAAAAAAAAAAACTATACCTAAATTCGCCTTTTTCTTCTTTTTTTTCGAAAAATCCAAAGAATTTTGTTAAAATTTCTTTGAAAAAGGTCTCAAGTTTTTAAAAAAGTTGTGCTTTTTAGAAAAAATTAGAAAACATCTAAAAAATTTAGGGTTTTTTTATAATTTTCACTTGAAAAAATCTTATGTGATTCAAAGATGATCTTATAAATGTTTTTTTGGTAAATTATAAGAATTTAAAAAACAACTAACCTCTGAAATGCTAGATTCTCCTTGAATGTCTTCTTGATGTTTCTCCCTTGTAGATTGCTCCAAATTATTTAACAAATGTTGCCCAATATTTCATGCAATGTAAAAAGACAAAACAAGACTGTGTATATATAACACAAATGATATAAATTACTATTAAGTATAACGAATGTGGGATAAATAAAAAAGAAGAAGAGTGTCTACAAATATAACTAAAATTATACGAATCATTGTTAAGTTTAATGAATGTGGGATAAATAAACAAACATGAAAAATATTGTAATTAACAAGTAAATAACAAAATAAAAGAGTTGAAGTTGCTTTTAATTTTGAAGGCAAAATAATAAAGGGAAAAAATTGGGGGGGGGGGGATTTTGGAGAGAAAATTTTGAAGAGGAAATTTTGGAGAGAAAATTTTGGGAGAAAATTTTGGGAAATATTTTAGGGGGGGATTTTGGAGGGAAAAGTTCATTCTATGAGTTATACGATTGCCATTGGGAGGGCGAGCATTTGTATCATTCTATGTTCTTAGTGAGAAGTGATGGATTTGCCAGATAAATAATATTTTATTTATGAGGCATCAACAAATTGTTTGCGTACCTCTTCTTTTGGGACTAGCAAATGCAATGGGAATGCTTGTAATGTAAATGAGTCGTCATATTTTTCAGCTAGTCAGAAGTTTGATCATAGTGCAAGCAATGTTATTCAACATGTTCCTTAGGAAATTCCTAAATCAAAGGACTTTGAAGGCACCAATGATAAAGAGGAGGAATATGATGGTGATCAATCTATTCAACAATTTAATAGTATTGAAAATAATCAAAATGTAGGTTGAAGTGGAGACTATGATCAGAGTTTAAATGATTGAGATGATAATTTTCCTCCAAGTGAGCATTTTCAAGGTATCAATGAATATTTCCAAGGCACCAATAAATATGATGAAGAATTTCCCTCAAGTGGAATTTTTAAAAGTAGTGAAGATGATTATGGAAATGGTGGACACTCTTTCCCGAGTGGGGAATTTAAAGGAAACAATGTTGGTGATGGTGATTTTCCTCCAAGTGAGGATTTTGAAGGTACTGATGAAGATTTGCCTCCAAGTGAGGATTTCCAAGGCACGAGTGAGGATGATGAAGAATTTCCCCGGAGTGGTGATTTTAAAAGTAGTGATGATAATTATGGAAATGGTGGGAACTCTTTCTCGAGTGGGGAATTTAAAGGCAATAATGTTGGCGATGATGATTTTCCTCCAAGTGAGTATTTTCAAGGCACCGATGAGGATGATGAGGATTTTCCTCCAAGTGAGGATTTTCAAGGAAATAAAGAGGATGATGTAGAATTTCCCTCAAGTGGATATTTTCAAAGTAGTGAAGATGATTATGCCATAGGTGGACACTCTTTCTTGAGTGGAGAATTTAAAGGAAACAATGTTGATGATGATGATTTTCCTCCAAGTGAGGATTTCGAAGATACTGATGAATATTTTCAAGGCACTAAGTAGGATGATGAAGAATTTCCCTCAAGTAGGGATTTTGAAAGCAATGAAGATTATTATGTCAATGGTGGACACAATTTTGATGATGATTTTCCTCCAAATGAGGATTTTCAAGGTACTGATGACGATGATGGAAATGTTTCCCCAAGTGAGGATCTTAATGGCATTGATAGTCTTAAGGGCGGTGATGATTTTCCTTCAAGTGAATATTTCCGTGGAAGATCCAATGACACTGGTGAGGATGGTAATCATTTTTCTAGTGAGTTTGATATTCTTCTCATCAACGAGATTGTCAATGAAGATGATGATGGACCTAGGAATGAAGATCATGTTCTCAATCATTCAGCTGCAACAAATCAAGGTGATCGACATTCTCTTGTTCAGTCCACTGACAATGTTTTGCTTGATATTCCTTTTAGTGATGAGGAAAACCCTTCTAGTGAGGATGATGAAATAGTGGAGACATTGCAAAGAAACATTGTGTCTAGGACCATGACTAGACATTTTTATATCGATCCAAATCATTCTAGTTATACAAGGTCTAGGAAATAATTTCTCACTAAATAAATTTCCATAAGTGAATTGATTCAAAGTGAATGTTGTCAAAAGAATTGTTTGAAAAGCATGGACTACATGTATGCATTGAATAAAAGGAAAACATATTGTCAATGAATAAGAGCATGCACAATTCATATTTGATGGGGTGCATGATATCCACAAAGATAGGATATGATTATCGCATTGGGAATATTTTACTTTGCAGAAAGTCTTTCAAAAAAATTCACTCAATTAGTAATCTTCTTCAATCAAGTATCCAAACAAAGTTGGAAAAAGATCCTTCATTTTATTAAAAGGTACATCATGGACTAGAGAGTGGGCCATTAACAAACACTACATTACCATGGATGTGTGACTTATTTTCCAAACATGGCGAGTGTATTCCAGATAGAGACACAATACATATTCCAGATAATTTCTCAAGGAGGGAAATCTACAACTTGTACAAAGGATATGTTGAAGGTGTTGAAGGAAATGGTAATTTTATTACATATGCATATTTTACAAGAATACAGAAGAAAAAATTCAATAATGTTTGTATTCCTAAGAAGTCAATGATGGGGATTTGCAGTATATGTGCTACTTTTAAATCAAGAAGGGATAAATTTGAAGGGGCGGAAAGAGGTATGTATTTACTATTTTTTTATTTTTTTAACTAGATAGTTATCAACTACGAAAACATATGATCAATATTTAATTTTATGTCGTGTGCAGATTCTATAGTCAAAGAACTTCAAGAACATCATAATCGACAATCAAGTGAAAGACAAAAGTTGTACAAACATCAAAAGAAGTGTTATGATTGTCCAAACAAATATTTAGGTATGATAATTGATGGCATGGACTAGAAGAAAACGCTTCTACCACATTTTGTCCGTACACCAAAACATTTACATGAAGAGAATTTCATTCAGTTTCACTTGGTTGGTTGTATGGTTTTCAATGGAATAATATGTCCAAGGGTTTACTTCACAACTCAAAGTATTCATAATGATGCAAATCTAACCATCACCATAACTCATGATGTGTTCACTCACTGGTCTAGCAATCTTCCTCAAGTTCTCTATCTACAGTTGGAAAACACTAGTCGTGAAAATAAGAATCAAATTGTGTTTGAATATCTAAGCATGCTTCTTGAATTGGGAATCTTTCAAAAGGTGAAAGTTGGTTTCCTTCTTGTTGGACACACTCATGATCATATTGATCAAATGTTCAACTGTTTTTCAGTAACACTGAAGAGGAAAAATGTTGGAAGCATACCATCATTGATTCAATGTATTAAGAAAGCATACATTCCAGAGCCTATTTTTCATATATCAGAAGAAATTGTTGACATGTGAAGATTTATTCAGGGATCACATCATGAAGAAAAATGTATTGAGAAACTTAATGATATTAGCTTCCAACATCAATTTTGTTTCAAAAAAGTTGATGGGAAAACACTTATATGGGGAAAGTAGTATCCAACTACTGTTGAATGGGGGCCTTCATCAAATTTAGCATGTTTGAAGTTCATTCCAGATCGTCCAATATTTGCATCAAAGTTATTGTTATTACAATCAATTGTTGAAATCCATAATGTAGGGAGGCGTAATAGAGATGTAGATTATTTTGAATGACTGGAAGAAATAAAAAAGTCCATTAAAGATACATATGAGTACTTTGATGTTGTTGATTTTGTTTGGTGGGAGTATTTTTTCAATGGTCAAAGTGACATAATTTCAAGCTCAACAAATGAAGATACATTTTTGAAGACTCCATTTCATTGGCCACAAAATATGCCAATTGAATCTGAAGAAATAAACATTGTTGAACAACATGAATCTCAAGGTGCGATTGAGTTTACACAAGCAGAGGAAAGAGAAATGTATATTGGTTCTTGAAGGTCACGTGCACAATGTGAAGCCATGGAAGACCTTTACAGGGGTTCGATACATGGTATTAAGGAGGGTAGCATGATTGCAATCTTAGCAACTGAATATCCACATGGTTATCCATTCTAGATTGCAAAGGTTATAAAGATTGAGAAAGAAAATGAAGATGTTATTGCAATTGAAGTTCATTGGTATGCAACAATTACACACCCATTCAATGATGTGTACAAGTTAGAGATGGTGGCTGAGAAACATGTCAATAGAAAGAGAAAAAGAAAGGGTCAAAATACAACTTGTCGTCACACTGACCTCTTAAAATTAGAGGATGTTGACATACTTGTTTATGACTTCATTTTGAAAAACAGAAGAACTCTTTGCTCCAAGACAACAGAGATTATCAAGAGGTTGTTGCCACAATAAATAACTGCAATTTGGGAGTCTATTGAACCTAGTTGTAGATCTAAAAGGGTTTTGACATCTGAAGTGGTGGGCATGCATGTAGACTCAGATGGTGCATTCATCGACAATAG
Source organism: Picea glauca (assembly GCA_000966675.3). Taxonomy (NCBI): domain Eukaryota; kingdom Viridiplantae; phylum Streptophyta; class Pinopsida; order Pinales; family Pinaceae; genus Picea; species Picea glauca. The sequence goes on from JZKD02S1672891.1 coordinate 1,300,087, forward strand.
AGAAGAGTATGGATCATCTACATCTTCATCCAATCATTCATTTGAAGACAATGTAGACTTTGATGGTATTTCATAATCCATGAGTCAATCTGAATAAGTGTATGAAACATTTTATGTATTTTTGATCCATATGATGTTTGTATGGTAACTAGAAATAACCATTGAACTTACATATGATCTTACATGTAGTTATGAATCATTTCTATGTTTTATGAATTATATGTTTTGATTATGGAGAATATAATAAAATTTATTAGCTCATATGTTTTGAATATGGACAATATAACAATACTTTTAAGAAATAATTTATGTTTCATTCAATGTAACTTGTATTTACTTTTTTTAATTAAAAGTAAAAAAATATTAAAAAATGATGTTGAATATTTAAAGTATAGTGTGATATTTTCATGGCATTATGTATTATCTTGTGTTTGGAGTGATAAACTAAGATTTAAAAATTAAGCATTTAAGCCTTGTTGATTTTATGATTTTGTTTAGAGTAATGGTGATTTCTTTTACTACTTTAAAAAATTGTGTCATTTTAATTCCGCAATTTTAGAATGGGTGCTACCAATAGCAATACTTTTCAATTTGATGGTTGATTTTGAGGTTTTGGTTTTAATGGTACCAACTACTAAAAATATGATTTCAAATTATCTATAATTGCAACGTTTTGAAAATAACATTTTGCTTTATGTAACATCATTTTTTTATTATCTAGGTGTTAATTTTAAGGTTTTTCTGAGCTACTGTATGAGTTTTGAAGGCCATGCTTGAAAAATGTTGTAATTTTGACCTCGTTTGAAAAAATGGTCCTACCGGTAGCACCACCTTTTGATTTGGGGGTTGATTTTTATGTTTTTTTATGCAAAAATATGGGTTTTTTGGGCCAGAGTTCTCGTTTTGAGATCATAGTTCTCGTTTTGAGATCACAGTTCTCGTTAAGTCATTAAATTTGTTACATTTGTGGTGAGGTCACAATCACTAAAGCCCCTATTGTAGTTCAAATAGATTGTTTTAGACACCTACCCTGACCTTGGGTCCTTATTTGATTACACTTAATTTTCACTTGGTATATATATATATATATATATATATATATATAGAGAGAGAGAGAGATAGAGAGAGAGAGAGAGAGAGAGAGTCCCTAATGTTGTAACGTCCCCTAGCTTAACCAGGGAAGATTACCACACAAAAACTCATTAAATCAATAATATTTATTGTTAATTAATTTCTAGCATACCGGTTACAGATCACATACAAATTTAACCATTTGAATGATACCACAATTCTAAAAGCATCTAACAACATATATTAAACTTCAATGAAAATGTTCCAACAAATAACAAACACACACAACATTCATAAAAACCATTTACACAACGGAATAACATAAGAATAGAGCAGAAACACTTATTTGGTAGTAATTAATCAATTGGTTGCATATGAAGGATGAACCTCCCAACCATAGGCGTTGTTGTTCATTTTTCTCTCAACAACAGGCCACTCTCGAGTTGAGGCTATGAGTCCACGAGGGGATACTTTCCATTGACTGTCCACTCTCCACACACACAATAACCCCTAACCCAGGTTCTAATCTTGCAACAATTCTAATCCTCCGGCTCTCTCTTTTCCCACAACCTGCACTACCCAAGGAATGTACCCCCTTCACTGCTCATAGTCCCTCAGGTTGTACCATTCGATTATCAAGGTCCTTAGTGCACTCGGTTGGACATGCAATCTTAGTTGGGGACCCTCATGAACTCTCAACTACCCAAGGAGTTTTCACAACAACCCTCACAAAGCTCTGGAGTCATTTCCTCAACACGAAAACACACTACAAGATTACAACCCATTTTTATAGGTTCACAAGCCTCTTTCTCAACATAAAACACAACCAAACAATGACTACCTTCAAGTATACATGGGATTGTCCTCTTCTCATCCCTCTGCTCTTCCTTTGTTGCCAAAAAACTGCCTGTAAAAACTGTCCTCCATCCAAAAATGTGACTGTCCCAAAAACTATCCCCTTGGCCATACGAATTTTCCTCTCTTTGTTTAATTACTTGAATTGACTTACACTCTTCCCCAAATGGATTGTACTCATGCCGATGCTCTCCAATAACTATGGGATGTGACTCCTCACACCCACCCTCTTATAGGAGTTAAATGATTGTCTTTCAGCACACTCCACATCAAATTAGATGGTTATATACAATGATAATAATTCAGGAATGTGGGTTTGTATTAATATCCATGCTGCATTCCCCTTTGGACCCCTCTCTCTTGTGGAATCATATCCCCCCATCATTCTTCATCTCTTTCGTATCACATCCAATGATTATTACTTTTATTAATTATTTCAATGTACACAATATACAATTCAACCCCCAACCATATTAGTGAACATGGACTCTTTTCCCCAATCATATCAGCACACCATCCTAATTCACATGTATACAATTACATTAAAATTTATGGGGATTAAAACTGAGGATGTTACATTCCCCTCCCCCTTATTTTTGCATTGTCCTCAATGCATGACACCATACATTGTACATACAATTACAAAGCGAGGCTCTTCCGACCTTAATCAACATATAGGCTCTTTGGCTTAACATCACACAAACATTCCAGCCTAAATATAAATACATAGACACTTTGGTCTCAAAAACCATAAATACATAGGCACTCTGGCCCAAAAATGTAGATACATAGGCACTCTGGCCCCAAAACATAAATACATAACCCATTGGCATTCTCCTACAACTATCCCAATTTTCACTAGCTCCCTTCCACCAACCTGCCCAATCCAAGGAATGTACCACCTTCATTGCTCTCAGTCCATCAGGTTGTACCATTTTTTATCAAGGATGACCCAAGGAATGTGCCCCCTTCATTGTCCTCAGTCCATCGGGATACACCATTCGTTTATCAAAGTATTTTGGCATAGTTAACTAGGAATCTGACTACTAAGAACTCAAGGGAACTCGTTGCTAAGAAAAATACTACTAAAAATAGCCAACAACAACCTTACTATTGTAGTACAACTCACACAAGAGTTCACTCTTCAGGCCTAACAACCTGTTTCTTCTGCAAGCCTGACAACTTGCTTCATCTAGAAGCGTAAAAATTTGCTTCTTCGATAATGCAACTCCCACACAAGAGTGCACTCTTTAGGCCTGACAACCTAGTTCTTTTGCAAACCTAACAACTTGCTTCTTCTACAAGCGTAACAACTTGCTTCTTTGATAGTGCAACTCCCACACAAGAGTGCACTCTTTAGGCCTGACAATCTAGTTCTTTTACAAGCTTGACAACTTGCTTCTTCTTGTTGTAATCACTCTCTAGGCTCAGGCATCCCTTTCACTATTATACAATTCCTTAGGTGATCCATCATTTGCCAAGGCATTCTTGCTCAGGCGAATGCCACTTGCTGCTAGACTTCCACTAGCAATGCATAACCTATGACAATCATTTAATTTGCATCACATGCATGTAATAAATATGAGACATCATCATAAAAATTTTAATTATAATTTTCAAATCTGTTTTTTATAGGAAAACAAAATTTCCAAACATGATTTTTTTTTCTACTCATTTTATTTGGCTCTTGCAACTGTAGAGATCAATCTTCCTTATGGCTAACGTCCTTGCCATATCCAAGACCACTCTACCTGCATTTTTTCTTAATTTTCACTCAGCCACACAAATTTTTAGCATATCATAACAATTTGCAATTATAAATTTTCTCAAAATTATTTTACATAGGGAAATAAAATTACCATGCACGAGTTTTCCTCTCATTATGTTTGGCTCGCACGTCAACAAGCATTGGTCTTGTTTATTGTCTTACATCCATACCATGTCCAAGACCATTTTCCCTGCGAATTTCTCAACTTTAGTGCAGGCAAATAGATTGTTAGCAATTTTAAATTATAATTTCAAAATTGTTTTATATAGGAGAAATAAAATTTCCCAGGCATGAGATTTCTTGCTAATTATATTTGACTCACACAACATCAGAGATCAGTCTCCTTTATGGGATTACATGCATGCCATATTTAGGACCATTCTTTATGCATTTTCTCAACTCTAATGCAACCAAATAGATTGTTAGCATTCATGCACATTTACAACAATACATGAAATGATCTCAGATTTGTATTTTACCAACAATTCATTCATTTCCAACCATTATTCACATTAAAAAATGGCATTCAACCAATAATCGTAATATTTAGAATGAAAGTATCATTCAATGTACATGCATTATCTTCTTTTTTTTAAAGAAACTGGGGGAAATATTTATTAAAAAGGTCGGGTCGAAGATAATGACAGAGTACATACTTCAAAATTTCCAGCTTACTAGCTAGATTATAGTAGTAATGAACCAAAATTACCAAGTTGGCTTCGATGAACCAAGACCAAGATTTCCCTATATTCAAACTAGCTAATTCATGATTGCAAGAATAAATCCTTACAAATTGATTACATAGAAAAATGAAGAAGCAAAACATAATTAACTCACAATCCAAGCTATTCCATCACTATATGTGATGTCATCCACTGATCGTTGGGAGCCCCCTGAGTTTCCTGATGTTGTTTCTTTATCTTTACAATTTATGTTTGCTTTTCTTCCTCTTGTTAGAGGTGGAGAAGGACATGGATTCTTCTTTAGAATTCTGAAAAGGAAGGAGATTGAGAATCTTCTCCCTCTCACCCATCTCCCTTTTTCACTTCCATAGAAGTATCGACGGGAGCAACGAAAACCCCATTTGGATTCCTATCTATAGGAACTGGATCTGGATCCTTCCCATGCGAAGATGAACTACCCCCAAGCAAGGCCTCCTTTCATTTAACTATATTTTCTAGATTCTTTTGTTCTTTTGTTTGTTGCTCAACTTTGGTCTCTGGGTTGTTATGATGAGGAACTTTCTCCACAGAGTCCTCTGATTCTTCATCTTGAGATTCCAAAGCTTCATATATATTATTGGAGGGAATAGATGGGCGAACTTGAGATCTTTTTTCATGTTGAGCCTCCTTGGGCTATTGATTCTTCTACTTTCTTGAAACTTGCTTTAATCCTTGATCCATATTATTTTGCATTGGATGAGATTCTTTACCTTTGGGGCAGCTTTTGGCAAAGTGCCCATATTCATGACAGTTGTTACATTTGAAAGGTCCCTGCTCATAGTCCAGGGCCTGAAGATAACTCCAGCCATCAACTTTGAGTTGAATCACCTCTGGAAGTCCCTTTGAAAAATCCAAGTCTACACATATTCTGGTGCATGTGTAGATATTACCCTTTGGTTCAGAATGGGTTATAAATTAACCCAGTTATTTCCAATGGGTTTGTAGGTAGCTTCACCCCAGAAAATAAGGGGGAGGTGCGAAATTCTAATCCAAACAAGAGCAGAAGAGATCTTCGTATCTGGGTTGAATTCAAGGGTCCAATGGGAAAGAAACATTCCCCTGGAACCTAAGAAATAAGGGCCAGATCTGAAGATACGGTCCCGATCTTCAATGGTTTAAAAAAAAAAACTTAAAATCCTTTTTCGCAATAAAAAACCAGGGGATCTTGCTCAAGCCAATTCTTGGAAATCTAGTCAAGAATAGCCCTAGGACTGGGCCAAAGGCCTAATAACTTACCGACTAAGACACACTCTTTCAAAATGATAGAATTATGTTTTTCCACAGGTTCCCCAATAAGTCCAGGCTGGGGATGGAATAAACTCTTTTGGCACACATGCCCATGATTCTTCAGATAGCTTCCAATCCACCGAAAACTAAGATGTTGGCCGCAACCATCCATATCTGCTACCCACAAATCACCAAAAAACCACGCACAAAGGCAACCAGTAGTGTTCCAAAGACCATGGCGATGAACTGGCAACACAGGACGACAGTGAGGGCTTCCAGAAATAAGTGTGGTGACTAGAGAGTCGATGGCTAGGGAAAACCCTAGCTGTTGCGGCAGACGCTCGCGCTCTCTACCTTCATTTTCTGAGTTTGGTGTGTGACGCTCCTACCCACTGTACATGCATTATCACCACACCAAGCTTTTCATAATGCAATTAAACATTACCCATAATTAAAACCAATGTGCCAATACTTATGGCACATCCACACAACGCATATTTGCATTGACTCCAAAATACCATATGTTCATGTCATGCATTCCATCATGTGAGTTGGAAGGTATGGCCCATGCAGTCCAAACCTCATGTTAGTGTTATTTAGTGTAGGTAAAAAGGTTGTATTCCAAACCTCAATCACATAGGGGAAAGCCATTATGCACTTGAATGGCACTATAGCCTTTCAATATCCAATCTCATCATGGCCTCCCACGTGACCATCTCTAATGGAATTCTTTGCTACAACAGGAGTAAAGTCTCATGAATTAATTTGGTTATGATCACATAACCAATCATAATGCAATATGATATTAAATTTCCCTTAAATTCATTCAAGCAACAATTAATATCTGCATACTTGTTGATGCTTGAATCCGTCAGGACCGAAATGGAAACCTCATGAGGACATTAGTCCCCCTTCATTTTTAGAGAGGTGGTTGTCCTCTTTGGCTAAAATATATATCTTTGAATATCTTGGATTAGGGAGAGTGCTAGGCAGCAAACCCCAATTCTTTATTGCTTGGATTTATATGAAAATGATTCTTCAATAACCCAGTATGATCTTTATGTGCAACAAAAGTCTTTTTACAATAAGAAAAGATTGAAGGAGGGCTTCAACATCAGAATTAAAGTGTGATCAACATCACACACAATCTTTTTAATAATATATAAACGCATCCATATCATCTTCATGAGAAATAGGAGAGAATGATTTGATCATATCAAAGAATTTTAATAGAGTACTGCAATTAGTAATAAAAGAGAAATTGATAGGTCAACCTAAAATATCTTATACTTAAAACTCAAAGTTACAAGATACAGTAAAGATCAACCCCGAAGCAATTCTTTGTGGAGTTTATTCATGAGAGATGTTCTTCATTACCAAAAATTTGACAGCCATGTATGTGGTTGCAAAGACTCCATGGTTTTACAAGAAAAGTATGTAGAAGAATACAAGAAAAACACTCAACAACTCAGCTCTGTGCCCAACTCTGAGATTCAAGCATAAATCTATGAGAAGTGGTGTGGAATAATAGAAAAAATGGAGAAGATGGAGATTTATTTCTTTCGATCAAAATCTTGATTGTGTATCCATGGTTGTACCTTCTTCTTCCTCTGATCTTCTGCCTTGACCCTCTCACAATATTGATTATTGGACTTTTTTATGAAGCCTTTCTTCTCTTTTTAAGAAGAGATTTTCTAACTACTTGAGTAGTTAGGGTTTTCTTCCAATATTGAAATTCTCGTACATTTTTCTTCTTGAAACATTCCCTTTAATTAATGCCTCATTAACTCCTCATTAATGAACTCACATCATTAATATATGTATATTGAAAATGGGTCCCTTTCCTTTTTTGAATAAAAGTTTTTAAAATAAACTTTTATTTTCACAATTTAGGAGGGGAATTTTGTAGGGAGCGGAAGTCAGGGGGTGGGAAATATGGTGAGCAGGGAAGGGTTGGTGAGTGAGGAAAATAAGGGGGTGAGTTGAGTCTTCCCCCGCAAGTCTGAGTTTTAAAAAAAAAAAGATATAAGTATGAGATAAAGGGGAAAAAAGGGAGTGACGAAGGTGACAGGGAGTAGTGGGGGAGTATGGCGAGTCAGACTGATCGCCATACTTAAAATAAAATTAAGTATGGTGTTTAAGCCCAAAAACGCAACATAGGGTACCTTCTTGCAAATGGTTGCAATGCCTTATTATTTAATTATATTTAATAATATACTAATAGGTGGGACCCCTTGTGTGACTTGTGTGAATATGATGAAGAGACTACACTTATGTTTTATGTTCTTAGGACTTGGTTGCGATATGAGCTCTGCAATTATTTTGTTTTAAGTTGATGTTGAAATAAGTGACCAAATGATGCTATGGGCGATATGATCAAAAAGGGAATGATGTTGACTTTATATAGCTCTCACAAGTATTATTATGCTCCAATTAGTTTGATGAAGGATCTAAAATCCATGTTCAAGTTATATGTGTGATATGGTGATTTCATGCTACAAGAATTGTGCGCATTGTTTGAATTGGAAGTCTAAAGGTTGAGACATGGTATCCCTAGCAAGTTTTTGATATATGTCACATTAGAGTTTTAAATATAAGGTTGGCGCATTTGTTAAAGTTTGAGACTTGGGATAGGTGGTGTATCAAGCTTGGAGTAAATTGTTAGTGGGTTGTGTGTTGTATGGTTAGCTTGCTCGTACTGGATATGGATGAATGTGTAAGTGTAGATATGACATGTAGTAAATGCACGTCTCTCTAACCTACCTCGAGCCCGCCACCCTATCCATTTCGCATTTATTCTTTGTTGGTTGTTGTTACTCCATTTTGTTTGGCCGTGGAAGAGGTATACAGGCTTGGTCGACTCTCCTTGGCAATTTTTACACACTGGTATGGGGTTTCTTGCTGCTCTATTCATGAATATTTTGCGCTACTCTTTAATTGATTCAACAGTTGGCTCTTGAGTTTGCTCATTGTCTGTGCATTTCCAAAGTTATGATATGTGGGATTTTCGACTGTGTATGGATTATTAGCAAAGTTTTGGTCACTGTGACATTTGTATGTGAACTATTCACTTAAAAAACGACGTGGGTGTCTCTTATTGTATGTAGCTGCTTCATTCTTTACCTATGAAAAAGGATATTGTTTGGGAAGTTCTTGGGCTTGCCTTACCTCTGGTTTTCTTTTTGTGATTCCTCTATGTCCGATAAAAACGTTATCACTACTCGCGGCCTGTGGGTTATTTGGAAAATATCCCTGTCATTTAATTGTGTGGCTCTCGTGGCTATCGTGCCCATGCCCTTGCATCAACTCTGTAAATATAAATATGGAATGTTATGGTAGTACTAAATTGTTAAAGGTATTCCTTTGGCCAAACCCTAAAACTTGGTCAACTCATCCTCCTATATCGCATCATTGTTGATGATTGTATATCAAACCATGTATTTGGAAAATAGTGTGGAGGTGTCCAACCCAGAATTTAATAAATTCCTTGTTCATGCTCTTTTTGGTCATGGGTTTTGTTTATTATTTAATGTGCGAAGTTAGAAAGAATGTTAAGCCCACTTATTTGTTTTTATTATACAGTCTGTCACGAGGAAATATTTGGGGTGATAGCAGCATTGCAAGAATATTCTTAAAGGATACGACTTGTTGTGTGTTTGATTCCATATGCAAATAATACCTCTGTGTATGAATTATATACGCATTGAATGAGTCTTGCAAACTAGAATGAAAAGGAAATTTGGAAGCATGGTTATTTGAAGTTTCAGTTGAAATAGTGTTATACATAAGAATCCCTTTTGTCTCCACTTGGTGGAACCCTGTAGTGATTTAAAATGTATTGGTGTTAATATCGTGGACCACAGTGTGTCCATTCCTCGACTGTTGGTTGTGATTGTTGTGATTATTGTGGTGTTGTGTTTCCTCGACTCTGTTGTGTGCAAGTTGTGTTACAACTATTGAATGTTTATTGAGGAATAAATTATAAAATGATTATTGTGCAATAAAACTTCTAAATGCAAACGAACATCCTTGAAGTGAAAAACCAGTTCTTGAATTTTGGAAACAGAGTATTGAATTTCAATTCTAAAACAGTGAAGAGGTTTTAATTTTAATGTTGAGAATGGCATTGTTTGATATATGACATAACAATATCCATGGGAGTCCCTTCCATTATATCATTTTACGCAAAATACACTCCCCTCATTATCCCAATTACATTTTTCACTCCTTGTTCTATTTTTACTCAATTTTAAGGAAAAGTCTGTATGGAAATAAAAGAAACGATGTGGAAGTTAATTGATGATTGGTATTCTAGGAGTTAGTTGTATACACAGTTTGATTGTTTTATTGATTTCTTGAACAATATTCATGAATCTTTCCCTTCCATTATATCATTTTATGCTCAATACAAACCCCCCATACTCCCAATGACCCTATCAATTCCATGTTCGTATGGAAATTAATAAATAGAAGTTTTATGGATGGATTACATGTGTCTTGTAGTAAATAATAGAGCCAACTCTTGATTTATTCAAGTGGAGTTTCATGTATGGGTTATTAAGAATTTCATGAGTGATTAAATATTGCTAGAGGATGAGTTTTTTCAGCAGGGGCAGTAATGGTCGAAATAATAGAGGCAGGGGTAGCTGGCATCGAGGCCATAGGAGGCCTTGATTTTCTATTCACTTTGATGTTGATCCGCAAGAGTTGAACCGGTTGTTTCAAGTTGGGTTCTTCAATTTGGTTGGCCATGTGATATTGCATCCTCGACCTAAAAGGCCCCCTTTTCAGCAGCCTCGGAATTTTCCCGGCATTCATGTTCCCCCACATCTGTCAATGCAACCCGAACCTCCCCCAAACGATAGTTGGCAAGAAATTGTCAATTAGCCTGCTTCTCACTGTCATGGTTGGCCTACTGTCTCATTGCCATTACCGCCGCCACCACCTCCAATTAACCCTAATGCACAAACTGCCCATGTTGTTTTTTCCAGTGCAATATTCACATGCCAGCAAGAAATTGAAAACTGACGTCCCACAATCTATGTTAGATAATGAAAAAGCAACAACTTCCCCCTCTGGTCCATCCATAGAGTCTTATAAACCTGTGTCTTCACGTCTCCACCTAAAATATGTATGCTCCCATGTGATCGACGCAATACATCCCCAGGGGTCTAACCAACCGAGGGCTACCCTAGAGAAGTCAAGAGGAGACAACAATGAGAAGAGGAAATATGCCTCACACAACAACAAATATGGATTTTAATGATTTTTATGTGATTCAATGATAAAGACAGTGTTTCATGATTTTCAACAATTTTTTGGAGAGAAAGCTTTTATTTTGGATATTTTTTGTGGATAAGATGGATATATTATTTTTTGGGATATGGTCTTAAAATTTGTTGATATTTAAATATCCGACTTAAATGATATCCATGGGAGCTACAAGGGTGTTATATGATTCAAATGATTAATTGTGTATTTTATATTTTATGATTGGCAAAGAGAATGATGGGAGTCATAAGGGGTCCCACCTATTTAGTTATTATTAATTAGACCCTTATTTATATATTATTATTAATTATTTCTTCCCAAACTAATTAGTTAAGTTAATTTGACTTAACTAAAGAAAGTAGTTGAACTACCTCAACTTATTGAGAAAGAATAAAGGTTCAATGAAAGGAAGAGACAAGAGGAGAATAGAAGGGGAACTACAACACTAAGGTTTGTTCTCTAGTTAGTGAGATAGCTTCAGTTTTCATTCATTTATGAGTTTACTTGAAAGCCTAATTCTGCTGATGACAGCAGGGTCTTATTGAAGGCAGAAGGATTCAAAACCGAATCATACATTTTAGTTGCTTGTTTTAAAGGTGTTTGATTTATTTGATAGTCTGTGTATTCTTGTTTGTTGTGAATTATTTTTCATCACTGATAAAGAATATCTTGCAGAGTTAAGTGGCAACATTTTGTGGCAAGATGATCCAGATCATTAGTTTCAGTTTTATTTCATTGTCAGGGTCTTTTTGTATGGTGCCCATCAGAGACTTCTAAATCTGACTTTGGTGCATACCCTCGCAGGGGTTTGTAAAAGATAAATACAGTTTTGTATCTCAGAATGAAATAATATAAGATTATTGTTCTGTCTCATACATGTGTTTTTATGAATTGGTTCTTCCTTTTGCTTTTGCCTCCATGTTTACTTTGTTGTAAAATCTGTATACATTAATGTAGCTTTGTTTAAATTTTATTTTTATATTGCAACATATATAAATCATAAAATCAACCTTAATTCCTTGTAATTGATACTTGTAGATTGAGTGAAAGTTTTGAGGCAATAAACCCTGGGTGACATTCCCAACTATCTTGTCCTAGCCAGGCAAGATCTGAAAATGATTGAGTAAGGTGTTCCATACATTTTCCTCAACATATGGGATGTTGAATGGAGGGTGAGGGAATGGAGAGGGGGGGGGGGAGGTATCTTGAGGGGATAAGTGAGTATGGAAGGTTTCCACGAATGATAGAATAAAAGATTTTTAAAAGTGTTGAACCCGGCACATGAATATTTTTAAGGGTCTTGGGCCCGAAAATTGAAGAAAACTAGGGTCTTGGACCCAAAAATTTGGATACGTCTTCAAGAAATTAGCTTTATTCCACATGGAAGAGGCGTTGTTTTCCACTTAAAACTTTAAACCTGGATATCTTGAGCATATGAACTCGGATTTTTGATCCAAAAAATGTGTGGCGAAGCTGAGACTGAGGAATATACAAGGAACTTATAATAGTTCAAAATTTTTCATCTTCTGATATCATTTTTTTTTATTAATCCAAGAGCGGGAAAATATAGATGACCAAATTTTTGTCAACAATAGTCAAGGCCTCCGGCCTTTACATCAAATCAAATATTGAGATTCGACTGAGGGAATTATTACCTCAGTTCCCTTCAACATTTATACATTACAACAACCCCAAACGCATACTTGCTTGGTTGTCATCAATTTATTGGATGCTACCCAATCAACTGGTACTTTGTAGAAGCTCACAGGCTCCCCTTACCAACCTCTTGATCATTATTCCCACCATTCTTGTTTATATTCATATGGATGGATACCATAAGCAACGATATCATCATGTTATAATCATTTTTCTTGGATACACAATCCATCATTAGTTTTATTCAATATCATAGCATCATTATTTCATATATATATCAACATACTACCCTTAGTCTGTACTCATGCCCATCGAAATGTTCATGCATGTCCACATGAACAAATGCACAATAGTATGTGCCAAGCATTTGATATTTCATGCCTATTTTATGCACATGCATTATATCTTTATTATATGCATCATGCATTAATTCTATCGTGCACTCCAATGCATATCTATTTCAAATTCAATTAATTATTTAGCTTGTTGTTGTAGATGGTTGTCCTTGAATCCCTATAGAACCTTGTTGCCTTGTGTACTGATAGTCTTCTCAACTGTGCACCACTAGCCCCTATTATACACCTTCTAGCCAAGCCCCCATTTGGCTATTCCGCATTCCCAGCCACTAAATCCACTAGTCTTGCCATCTCACAACTACTTTCTTTAGGCAGAGAAAAATTGTTCCAACATCTCTTGGCTAAATTTTCAATATTCATACTATTGTAATATGCATGTTGAAAAATTGGTTGTCATTGATGTCAACTCTAGAATAAGTATAGAAGCCTCTAAAAGTAACGGGTGTATTTGAATAAGTCTCCAAAGTGGTCCCCTTATGGCGTAGCTTTAAGCATGATCCTCAAGGGAAGATGCTTTGAACAAGTCTACAAGAAACCCTGAGAATATGGTTAAGAAGCCCCGGAGGTGTGGTCATGAAGCCCAAAGTTGACTGAAGAAAACAAGTATGAAGGACATCATAACTGCATGCAATACCCTCATAGATGGATTGTCTTTGTCATGTTATTTCTGACTGTAGCTGGAAAGCCATGTGTTTCCTCACGGTTGAGAAGTTATACTCTCTTAAAGTTGAAGCCCGAAGTATGGTCAAGAAGCCCCGGATCTAAGGTCAAAGAAGTTACAAGTCAACCCCAAATCAATTAAAGGAGAAAAAGTTGTTGCAACAAGAAGTTACAAGCCGTCCCTAAAGTCAATTAAAGGAGGCACTTGGAAAAGTATAAATACACATAAAAAAAACTCTCATTTGTTTATTCAAGCAAGTGTGTGTTTGTGGTATGGAGCCAGAATAAGTGGGTCTGCACTTATGCTAGGAGGTTTGATGGTCTCAGTAAAAAAAATCTAGCCTATGAGAAAGGAGAGCAAGGAGTACGGAAGTGACTGAACTAGATTTCCGAGGTTATCCTCGGGTTGCAGTGGAGCAAGGCGCGGATGCACATGGTTTACAGTGAAGCATAGTGTAGATGTCCATGGGTTGATAGTGTATGAATCACAGATCTGTGGAAAAGTTTTTAAAAAAGTACTATTCTTTTAATGTTAAAGTTGAGGAAGGTATGTTGGTCTGTGATCATATGCACTAGGTTGTTACATGATTAAAGGTATGTCTTTATATGAGTTTTGAGGGTTATATCTTGATGTTAGGGTATATGCTTGAGGCATATATTGGAGAGTCTTTGAAACATGGATATAGAAATATGTTGGTGATTTTGGGCATATAATTTGAGGTATATTTCTAGTACATGGTTTATGGTTTATCATGGATGTTATGGCACATGATTGAGGCATATTTTTGGTACATGCTTGGTACATGGTTTGAGGCATATCTTGGTGATGTTGGGCATATGTTTTTGGGAGATGTTCTTAGTGATTTTGGCATATGGTTTAATTGAAGGGATATGGTTTTGGCGATAATTATGTATCAATATCAGTGACAGTTGCAGTGACATGTTGATTATTAGTAGCAGTGACAAGTTGATTATCAGTGACAATTTCAGTGACATGTTGAGTCTCCATTTTTATTTCAGGGAGGTAGGAAGGGGAAAGGAAAGGGGGTTGGAGCTTCCTACAAGTTGGTGTTGGAGAATACAGGGAGTCATAGTTTCCTTTGAGTTGGTGCTCATAAAACTAGGGGGTTGGAGCCTCCTTCCAATTGGAGTTGGAGAATTTAGGGAGTTGTAGCTTCTTTCAGGTTGGAGTCTGTAAACAGGGGGTTGGTGCTGGGGAATTTTGGAAGTTGGTGATTCCTATGAATGTAATCTTTTGATATATAAGAAAGCATAATGTGGTTTTCTCCCATTTGGGTTTCCACATAAAATTCTTGTGTACTGTGTATTTGTGGTTACATGTTGTTGAATGGCATTGTTCATAGTATATTTAATGCAATTATATGTTGATAAATTGATGTTTACATATTTTGATTAAAAGTGGTAAAAAATGCATAATATTGATTAACCCTCCTCTCAGTATTCCAACAATTGGTATCAGAGCAGGTACTTTAGAAACAATCTAACCAATGGAAGGTAGATCATGGAGTGCACTAAGATTGAAACGTCGATGTTTGATGGTCATAACTATGCCTTCCAGAATATAAGGGTGAAAACATTTTGCAGGCACGGGGATTTGATGTCTGGAAAGCAGTAGTAGATAGATACAAGGCACCTAACACTCCCCCAATAGATAAAGATGGAAATAATTTTTTTGATAACAATTCGAAGGCTACAAATGTTATTCTGGGTGCCCTGGTTGATTCCATATATGTCAAGGTTATGCATTGCGACTCTACAAAGGAAATGTGGGACAAAATTCAAAATGTTTACGAAGAATATGTCATAATCAAAGGGGCCAAGCTTCAAACTTATAGAGGTCAATTTGAACAACTGAAAAAGGAAGGAAGATGAAGATATTGTAGCTTATTTTCTACAAGTTGATGAAATAATGAATGCAATTAAAGGCTTAGAAGAAGAAATTAAAGAACCATTGATTGTTCAAAAGGTATTAAGGTCTCTTCCAATGAGATTTGATCATAAGATTTCATCCCTAGAAGAAAGAGTAGATCTTGCTACGTTGAGAATAGACGAGTTACATGGAATCCTTACAGCTTATGAAATGAGAACAGAATAGGATAATCCATCCAGGAAGGAAGCAACTTTCAAATCATCCAAGAAGACAAAGAAGAAGAAACAAAATCAAAAGTCAGACTGCAACTCCAACAATGATTCAAATGAAGATGAAGAAATGGCCAACTTCGTAAGGAAGTTGAAGAGAGGAACTGTCAAGTACAAAGGTAAGCTTCCTTTAAATTTTTTCAATTGTGGTAAAATTGGTCATTTTGCTAATAA
>JZKD02S1672891.1:1330505-1345023 GCA_000966675.3 Picea glauca
TGAGAAGGGATAAGTGGAACACTTATCCGAGAAGGAATAAGTGCAGTTGGTCTTATAACCCAATGTCCCATGTGGAGAGAACATGAGGACATGTCAAGGGAGTTGACCCTTGACGCCATACACTATGGGAGTTGACCCTAGTGTTTCTAGAGGGTGTAGCCTCTAGAAGTCTAGAAGTCCACATGGAGTGCCATGTGTGACAAAATTTCTCTAGATCGTACTCCTCTTTGAATTGAGTTGAGTTGATATGTGAGGACACTTATTCGAGAAGGGATAAGTGCATTTTGTCTTATAGCCCTTCATCCTAGAGGGAGTAGCCTCTAGAAGTGTTCCTAGAGGAGTAGCCTTTAGAAGTCCACATGGGAGTGCCATGTGTGACTAATATTTTACTACTATGGTGGTTTTGTACCACTGGCGGAGACTAAGTGTCTCTRGATAGTAGTTGTGTAATACTATGGAAAGATACCTCCCTAGCTAAGAGGGAGTGTTGATGTTTCAACATCGGGCATAACTTCTCCTATATTGGGCTGGAGACCAAGGGAGATATGATACATTTATCACAAAGGTGCACTTGTGGTAAATCGGCCCAGACGTAGTCCTTCCTTGATCCTAACAAGGAATAATATGGACTTGAGATGCTTGAAGTGCTTTCCACATGTCATTTAACATCAAGCCGACATTCACTCATAGGTGTGTGCCTGTGGTGAAAGATCGTGGTGTTGTCTTTGTCCTAGTCATTGTGATTTGACAAGGAATGATAAAGATTCAAGATGCTATATGATATTACATGCGGACCCAAAGTGAGCCTAATCTTAGAGAGAGTTAATTGGCTCATAGGGAGAGCCGCAGAAGGAGTTTCTCCTTGGTTCAGGTGGGAGAGAGATGTCTCCCAAGACTGACAGACAATTGTCATGAGTCTAGGGTGAAGTTTGTATACTTCAAAGACAAGAGTGGCATGTTGCAGAATGTCTCCCTCGTTGAGAGGGAGTGTTGATGTTTGGAAAACATCCGGAAGACATTCTCTAAAGATAATAATTAATAATATAATTAATAATTGATTATTAACTATAGTATATAATAAGTAAATAATAATAACAAATAGTTATTGATTATTCAAGGGACGCATCCTTTCATGGATGGTCACCTTATGTTCCCTATATATGGAACACTCATCATTGTAATAATATATCGAATATCTCTCATATCTCATATGAAGAAAAACAACAAATACCACTATTCTCTAAATGGAATGCTACACTCTTCCATTTGGACTTGCACCTTGCATCCACTGTGCACTCTAATAATATAGACAACTTCCTTGCTTTGGGTACTTTTAGATAGAAGTTTTTAGATCATATCTAACAATCCCTCTTCCCACATTCCTATATTTTCACATAGAGATGACTCATCCACTCCATGAGTCACACCTCATCTCATGACATCCTTTTTCCTTCTCTTGTAGCAAGCTTGCATCCTTCACTATATTTATACCTTCAAGTATATCGAGTTCTTCTTAACTTCATGTGCTTGCAATGATATTTCTCACATATTGGCTTCATGCTTTATGTGAGAGGTTCTATTGATTTTCCTTTGCAACCCATTCAAACTCCATAATAGCTTAATATTTATATTCCCCATCCTATGGACCTTGGAATTAATCCAGAACAGACCCACACAATGATCATTGGTGGAATTCTTATCCTCTTGCTAGCAATTCTTCACAGAACACACTCCACTAGAGTGTTCCTCTGCTTATTAATCAATGCCTTGTTAATATGCTCCACCTCTTTTACTCTGCCAAACTAATGCACTTAAAATGTTACCATACACTTATGCATGGGAACTATAATGATTTTCGATACTCTTCCTTACCCAACAATCATCCCTGGTACTTAGGTGTATTACTTGGAAATATTTCTCTAAATTTTGACATTATTTGGGAAAATCTTCACATTGAGTAATTACATGGTTCATGGAATCTAATTCCACTTCCTCCTGTAATTTTATGGAGTAACTCATCGCTCCCATGGGAAAGTTAGGCCTTCTATTATGATATCCCCTGTATTACTTTTCCAATGACCATACCCATGCTTCAATATGATTTATGGGCCAAAAGTTATGGCTTCCTGAAATTCCCATTATATTCAATGGCATCCTTCATGTCCACCAGAAACTGCCTACTAATTCCTTGAGAATCATTTGGCTCAAGACTAAATTTTGAATAAATACCTAGATTCTATAATCCAATATCTTTCCAAGGACTACTTTCTTTCTCAATTCTGATCAACAAGCAAAACACTGTAGTCAATTGAATGTTGTCAATTCAACCCTTTTTTACGCTTTTTCCTAAGTGAAAAATAATCTTAAACACCAACTTTGGCCACCTACAGAGGTAAATACATTGAGAACCAAGAAAAACTTTCTACCTAACGTAGATACTACTTCTAACACTAATCTCACAACAACTCTGAGATTGTCAAACATATGCTCCAATAAAAAATTGCATCAATCTCAAAATGACAACTTTGCCCCTTTGCACTTTCTCCCGACTTAACAATTTTAACCTTGCTTATGCGTCCCTACACCAAATCCTTTGGTATTTTGACAGAATCTCAATTGGGTAAGTCCATGACTATATTTTGAGCAATCTGTCACAATTTCACCCTTAACTGGGCTTCAAACTTTTAGTTACAACCCACAGAGGTTTTGACTACTTTACATTTTTATCCTTGTATGATACATGTGTCTTATTTCTCATCCTACAAATTGTTATTTACCTAGATCTAAAATATGGCTCCATGTATGTCTTCTATGGTTTAATAGATTTCCATAGACTACTCTTGTTCCCCAAACAAACTTTTGAGCAAGGAGTTATGCCCTCTGGAAGCAAACTGGTGCCAAAATTTAACCTTAACTATTTTGGTTATAACTTTCTCGTATGAGCTTTGTTTTGCAAATAATTTAGCTCATTGGAAAGCTCTCTCAGAGTTATTTTATTTGAGCACGTCATTTAGGGCCTCAAAATTTCCCCACGAGATGAATACCTTCAAAAACTGAAAATTTCATGGAAAATTCACTAAAAATATTGTTGTAACAGTCTTTAGATCCAAACCATTGATCTCAAATTCAGAATTAATCTTAATCATTGATCTTCTTGGCCTTGCCAAGCTACCTCTAGACCTCCACATGCTTGTCAAAATCTCTCTATCAGAACCTTCCCATCGAAAGTCTAAAATGCTGGTATGCATATGTCTCCAAAATCCACAGTCTGGAACACTATAAGACCCTTCTCTTCAGGAAACCTCCATCGAAAACGTGATTGCCTAGCTCCTTGATCTTTTCGAACTTCAAGCTCTAATATCCTATTGGGACCTCTATCAGACCTTCCCATCAGAAACCTTCCCAAATGAACCATCCAACAACCTCCTTCCGAATACTTGCAATCAACCACTACATGGCACTAGCGGATTCGCCCGCCCTTGCTGACATGTCCTCTGACATGGAAAATCACGTAGCATTCATCTTTCACCTTTTCAAGGAAACACACTCATCTGATAGATTGGATGGTAATCAATCATGCCTCTAGATGACCACGATCATCTCAGGCTCCCAAAATTGTGCACTGGTTACCTCAGTTGGACTGACTTCGTCAGACGTCGAAACACGCCCAACCTTTTGAACAAGCTCTCCTGAAACTCTGTCGGACTCCCTATCGAAAACCTTCCTTGAGACCTCTGAAATCACTTCTCTGAAAGAACATCTCTGAGATCCGATGGTTGAGAATGACCTTGATTTGATGACTCTCATTCTTTCGGGATTCTTCCCTCAGGTTTCTCTTCTTCTAACTTCAACTCGTGCCCCACTTGAGGACTTTTCCAAAACCCAACTCCCAATGAATGAATAGGATTGACCCTCGATGTGATGAATGATCCTCATTCATTCGGCTCATACCATAAAACTCCTCCCTTCGGACTCAACCTCATGCCCAACTCCAAGTATTTTTTAAACCTTCTTCTCGAATGCCTTTTGAGAACGCTTAGCTCTGAATCTCTTGCAACTGAATCTCGAACGTTGATTCTCGAGGTTGAATTAATCCAGGCCATCGATTTCTAAACTTCATGACTGCCTTGAAACTTATAGGATTTCAACCTTATAGGCCAAAATCGACTTTGCAACCTGAAACTTGATGCCATGAATTACCTTCTTCAATTGTTCTGAAGCACTCAAACTCTAAAATCTGCTCACAATTTGGGGATTTCACTTATGTTCACCATTTTTTCCCCATATTCATCACATGATAGAATCTACAACTACAAATCTGCTCAATTTGTGTTGGCTCTTGGCGCATACAAGCTTCCTTGATGTCGGATACCATTCTGTAACGTCCCACAGCTTAATCAGGGAACATTACCACATATAAACTCATTAAATCAATAAGATTTACTGCTAATTAATTTCTTGTAGCTTACCAGCTACAAATCACATACATATTTAACTATTTGACCGATACCACAATTATAAGAACATCTAACAACATATATTAAACTTGAATGCAATTGTTCCAACAAACAACGAACACACACAACATTCATATAAACCATTTACACAATGGAATAACATAAGAACAGAGCATAAACACTTATCTATTAGCAATTAACCAACTGGTTGCATACGAAGGATGAACCTACCAAACATAGGTGTTGTTGTTCATTTCTCTCTCAACAACAGGCCACCCCCAAGCTAAGGTTACGAGTCCACAAGGAGATCTGGTCCATTGACTGTCCACTCTCCACACACACAACAATCCCTAACCCGGGTTCTACTCCTACAATAGTTCCAATCCTCCATCTCTCTCTTTGCCCACGAACCACACTACCAAAGGAATGTACCCCCTTCACTACTCACAGTCCCCTGGGATGTACCATTCGTTTATCAGGGCCCTTAGTGCACTCACTTGGACAAGAAATCTCAGCTAGGGACCCTCAAGAACTCTCAGCTTCCCAAGGAGTTTTCAAAGCAGCCCTCACAAGGCTCTAGAGTCATTTCCTCAACAAGAAAATGCACTATAGGCTTACAACCCATTTTTACACTCTCACATCCCTCTTTCTCAACATAAACCATAGCCAAATAATAACTACCTTGAAGTATACTTTGGATGGTCCTCTTCCCATCCCTATGTTCTTCCTTTGCTGCCCAAAAACTACTTGTAAAATTTGTCCTTCATCTAAAAACGTGACTATCCCAAAAACTGCCCCCTTGGCCATACAAATTTTCCTTTGTCTGTTTTCTTGCTTGAATTGACTTACACTCTTCCCCAAGTTGATTGTCCTCATGTCCATGCTCTCCAATAACTATGGGATGTGACTCCTCACACCCACCCTCTTACAAGAGTTAAATTATTGTCTTTCAGCACACCCCACATCAGATTAGAAGGTTATATACAATGATAATAATTCAAGAATGTGGGTTTGTATTAATACCCATGCATAATTCACCCTTGGACCCCTTTCTCTTTTGGAATCATAGCCCCCCATCGTTCTTCATCTCTTTCGTATCGCAACCAACGATTATTACTTTTATTAATTATTTCAATGTACACAATATACAATTCGGCCCTTGACTATATTCCCCCATTTTGGGCTCTCTCTAGCCTACATAGTCATTGTTGGGTCCATTTGCATCCAAATATTGTCTAAGTGAGTGAGGAACCCACTTTGAAAGCGTGGGACTTTGCCACCTTTGGTAGTTACACTTTTGTTTATTGATTAATTTTGGTAAACTTTGATCCTTTCTTCTTGCACCATTCATGCTTTTCTCACCATGCACAACTATGCTCATACCATGTATATCTCTTTTGTTTTCTCGCACTGCAAATTTTTCCCATGGTACATGGGACTCATTTTTGGGTGAACACATATGGTTGGTTTCATTTTCCTTGTATTTAGGGAGTCATGGACCCATGTAGTGTGATAGTTATAAGGACTGATCTGGATTTATGAGTGGAACGAAAAGAATAACACACTGAATACAATAACACATAGATACTAAGAACAACAACATATATCCAATGAACAATAACTTCTATTGAATAAATAAAATAGGCTGAAACTGTAAAACTGCAGAACTGAAAACAACTTGCTCGAATGGTGGCAGTTATCTCTTAGAAGAGATGTGACTATTATGTGCATCAGTCTGAGCAAAATGATTACAATGAGGCTCCACAGGCCTTTCTAACATTACTCATGAATGCCAAAACCCTAGACACCTAAAAACCTAACCCTAGGAGATGAAACACCAAAAGTTATATGGGCCCCAATGGGTAAGTTGGTACCTCAAATTCTCAGGGTCGTAAATTTTTTATACGACCTCTGTTTTAGGTGCGTGATAGCCCATTGCAAAGGTATTTTTGAGAACTACACATTATGTCGTCAAAATCTAACTCCATCTACAATTTGACTATGGCAAGCCAAAAAAACATTGTTTAGGGCCCCAAAACGGCCCTGGAAGTACAAAAAGATGTACTAACATGAAAACTTCCAAAATAAGTCAATTAGATTAGGTGGGTGGCCACCAATATCCACCTAGAAGTTGTGTAGGGCTTCAGACAATCCTAGAAGTGTATAACCCACAATTACAAAGAATTACAGAAGAATGTGTTGAACTAAAAATTGTCAAGAAGAGCCAGTTGGAATAGGTGGGTGGCCACCAATATCCACCTGGATCAGTCCCCCCCCCTTAAGAAGCAATGGTCTCCATTGCATTGAGCGCCCCCATCCGGTGAGGAAAATTTTACTAGATTTGGACCCGGGTGAGCCACTTGCCTTGGTGTAGGAGTTGCCCTGCCTTGACAACTCGATAAAGTTGGATCCTCTGATGGCGAGTGCCCTTAACCTGTGTGTCCACTATCTTATCAGTGGATGCCTATTCCATGCAGTCAGGGTTGAGCTCTATTGGTGTCAATTGTTCTATGATCTCTGAGGTGTCCAATAATGGTGGAAAATATGGCCGAAGGAGGTCCACATTGAACATTGGGTGCAAGCCAAGGAAGGGTGGAGTGTTGAGCTAAAAAACATTGGTACCCAAAACCTTGGTGATAGTGTAAGGCCCATAGTGAAGTGGGTGGAGCTTCCGATGGGGCCCTGTAAGGTGCTCTTTCTACAAATGTAACCAAACCTTTTCTCCCACCTGAAACTGGTGTGGTACCCGGTGTTGATCATGGTGTTGCTTCTACTTAGCATTGGATTTCTACAAAATCTCATGGACCTGTTGGCGGATGTGTTGAATCCACTCAATGGATCTAGTGGCTTTGTCAGCCTCATACTGAACATGGGAATATTCTTCCTGTGTAGTTGCAAGAGGTAGTGCAACATCAATGGGACCGAAGGGTTGGAATCCTAGCCCCACTTGAAATGGGCTATGGCCATTGGAGCTATCGAGAGCCTTGTTGTAGTCGTGTTGAACATAGGGAAGACTCTCATCCCATGTACACAAATGCTTAGAGTTGTACATGCGCAGGATGTGCACAATCATTCAATTGACAACCTCTGGCTAGCCATCAGTTTGGGGGTGGAAAGAAGTGGGTTTAGTGAGCTTGGTGTCCAACAATGACCAGAGACTCGATCAAAATGTGTTGAGGAACCTGTTGTCCCGATCTAAGGTGATGGTATGTGGTATCCCAAAATGGACCTACACCTGTTTAAAGAAGAGCTTGGCCGTATCTGTCATTGTGATGCTCCTTTTGCAGGCTGTGATAATGGCCATCTTCAAAAACTGATCAACCACCACAAATACACAATTATTGTCGTGCTTAGTGGATGGAAAGCCATAAATGTAATCCATCGAGATGGATTCCCAAGGCCTCTCGGGAGTAGGAAGAGGGGTGTATAAGCCTTACTTCTTGATGGATGGCTTGGCAATGGCACATGCAATCCAAGATCTGATATACTTGTTGACATCTTGTCGAAGTTTTGTCCAATAAAAATATTTATGTAGAATGACCATAGTTTTATCCACGCTAAAATATCCTGCCATTTGACTGTAGTGAGCCTCCCAAATCAGCTTTGCACACTCACTTGTGGGAACAACGAGGTGTCCCAGATGGCATAACAATCCATCCTGGATGTGAAAATCAGTGACATTCGCTCTTGTACCCAAGAGATGATAGATGGTGGTGAAGTCAGGGTCACGTTGATAAAGTTGAGGCCAGTTAGATGCCTCATGTCCGCAGGAATGGAGCATTGTGGTGAGTGCAACAATGGGAGGGCGACTGAGGCAGACAACGACAGGATTTGTGGTCCTTGTTTTATACTTGATGTTGAGATGGAATTGTTGTAGGTATGTGGACCACTTTTGATGGTGGTCATTCTGCAACTTCCCTTGTGTCTGTAGGAACTGCAGAGGCTTGTGATCAATGTGGATGATTGTCTCCTTTCACATAATATAATGTTTCCATTGACGACGGGCTTGCACAAGGGATTACATTTCTTTGTCATAGGTGTGGTATTTCTGGACAGTATCTGAGAGTGTCTCACTATGGTATGCTACTGGATGACCATGCCGAGTGACAACTACGCCTACAACATTGTCGGAGGCATCAATCTCAATCTCGAACAGTTGTTGCAGATCATGTAAGGAGAGTACCCGAGTTGAGCACAAGCGATGCTTCAGATCATCAAATTCTTGTTGTTGTGTCTGCCCCCATGCGAACTTTGCTTTGCCATCGCCCTTGGTTACTTGGTTGAGGGCCCATGCAATATGGGAGAATCCTAACACAAACCTTTGGTAGAAGTTGGAAAGTCCCAAGAAGCTTTGAAGCTCGGTTAGTGTTGTTGGGGTTGGCCAGCCACAAATGACTTGGATCTTAGCTGGATCCACAGGCACCCCATGATCATCAACAATGTATCCCAAGTATTGGACCCTGTTCATGCCAAAGGATCATTTTTCTAAGTTGGCATATATCTTGTGTTGTCGCAAAGTGCCCAAAACCTGTTGCATGTGCTCCTCCCAAGTTCTGTTGAAGATGAGGATGTCATCCAGATATACCACCACAAAAGAGTTGGTGAAGGGTCTCAATACATCATCCATCAATATCATGAAAGTTGTTGGTGCATTTGTTAAGCCAAAGGGCATGACCAACCATTCGAATAGACCTTCTTTAGATTTGAAAGTTGTCTTCCATACATAAGTTGGTTCGATGGGAACCTGGTGGTAGCTAGACTTTAGGTCAATATTATTGAAGAAATTTGCCCCATTGAGTTGGTCAAGAAGGTCATCAATTCGAGGAATTGGGTACTGGTTCCTGACTATGATTTTGTTTAATGCTCTGTAATCAATGCAGAGCTGCCAGGTCCCATATTTCTTCTGCACTTGCGCAATCGGGCTTCCGCAAGGGGAGGAGTTGGGTCGGATGTACCCCTTTTGAAGTAGCTCTTGGATATGGCACTTGATTTCATCAATTTCCACCAGCGAGCGACGATAGACTAGTCCATTAGGCAACGATGCACTGGGGGTTAGATCAATTGGATGCTTAACTTGGTAGTGCGTCGGTACCCCGGTGGGTGAGGAGAAGATGTTGTTGTACTCTTCCACGATCCCGGCCACTTGTTTTTGCTGCAAAGAGAGGCTCTGTGTAGAGGTCATGGACGTGGCAGTGACCTTTTTCTTACTGTGAACATAGGTCGCAAAGAAGACAAACTTCTCGGTCTGTGAAATGACCTTACTGCATTGCTTAGCAGAGATTAAAGAAATAACGGTAGGCGACACTACCTCTGGTATCCTGTACAATTGTCTACCCAAAGTAATAATAACACTGCAGGGTATAGACTCATACACATCATGTCGCTTCCACAAATATGGTTGTCCTAAAAGAACATCACAAACTTCAAGGGGAGAAATATCACACAATACCTCGTCTTTGAAGGGCTTGATGTTGTAGGGAAAACGACACTATTGGTTGACGCAGAGATCTCGTCCTTGTCAAAGCCAACCGATGGTGTAGGGTTGCGTGTGCGGTGTTATTGATAGCTCCGATCGCTTGATGACCTCTACTGAAATTAGGTTCTTCTGATTGTTTCTATCGACAATGAAATGCAACAAAGTCCCCTCTACCCACATATGTGAGTGAAAGAGGTGTTTCCCTTCCTCTGGTTCTTTTGGTTCAATTGGTTGGACTTTGGTGGTAGAGACAGTGGCATCGAGTTCAACATCGATGATTTTCTTCCCACTTTCTGGAATTGATTCGGAGTCAAAATCTGCCTCTGATTCGGAAGCTTTCAGCTCGACCACTAGTGATTGCTTGGAGCGACATTCTTTAGTGTTGTGCCAAGGGATTTTATGGTATTCACACCATTTTCCCGTGTCCTTCTTCGACTTCTCATTACCCTTCTTGGGTTGCGGTTTGGACTGGTTGTCCTGAGAGTGGCTATCTTTGCTCTGTCCCTTGTTTTGTGGGTTGGGGCCGCCTTTGCCCTACTTCGACTGTGAGGAGTTTCTAGATCCAAACTCTTGCCTCTTGAGCTTAAATTTTTGCTTGATCTTGACAACATATCTATAAGCCACACCTAATAATGCAATGTCAAGAAAATCCATTTATGTTTGAATGTGTCTATTTAGATAGCTGCAGTATTTGAGCACTAGATGTCGTTCAGAGTCTTTGATACCCAATTTGCTGCGTAGGGTATGGAAAATATTGGTGAAATCTGGTACTGTCTGGTCCCTTTCTTGATGCAGCTTGGTCCATCTTGTGTACTGGTCCTCGTAGCGTCCAACATGGTAGTATTGTTCTTTAATGGCATCCCTGAAGGAATCCCATGTGGGGGCGACCGCAAATATTGCAGATTCCTCTATGGTCCTTTGCTTAGAGTAAGTATCCCACCAGTCCTTAACATGGGGGACGACCTTGAGGAGTGCAAAAGTAATATTTTCCCTTTCGGAAAAATTGTGGACCGAAAAATACCCTTTGAGCAGATTCAACCATTTATCTACAACATTCGCATCTATCAGTCCTTCAAATAATGGAATCTCAAAATTTACTTGTACCTTGAAGGGGGTTGCATGGCCGCTTAATGAAGATGTGTCTCTTGTGGGTAGCCACTAAAGGATCTGTGCAAAGTTGTCCATCATTTCATTCCTTTGTCGTGCAAGGGCTTCCTCGAGCAACATTTTAAAAGGATCTCCTGCTCCATCATCTTTCTTCTCGTCCCCCATGGGTTGTTGATGGGCTCGGTGTGGCCGATCTTACAAAGGCTCAATTGGTTCGAGTCCCAACTTCTTGTACCCAGATCTTATCGGGGACATGCATGAAGAAAAATAAATGAAGAGCAGACCGCTCTGATACCATTGATTCAGATTTATGAGCGGAACAAAAAGAATAACAAACTGAATACAATAACACATAGATACTGAGAACAACAACAAATATCCAGTGAACGATAACTTCTATTGAATAAATAAAATACGTTGAAACTGTAAAACTGCAGAACTGAAAACAACCTGCTCAAATGGTGGTAGCTATCTCTGAGAAGAGATGTGGCTGTTGCGCGCATCTGTTTGAGCAGAATGATTACAATGAGGCTCCAGAGGCCTTTTTAACATTACTTATGAATGCCAAAACCCTAGACATCCAAAAACCTAACCCTAGGAGATGAAACACCAAAAGTTATGTGGGCCCCGATGGGTAAGTTGGTACCTCAACTTCCCGGGGTCGTAACTTTTGCATACGACCTCCGTTTTAGGCACGTGATAGCCCATTGGAAAGGTCTTTTCAAGAAATACACATTATGCCATCAAATGCTAACTCCGTCTACAATTTGACCGTGGCAAGCCAAAAAAACACTGATTAGGGCCCCAAAACGACCTTGGAAGTACAAAAAGATGTATTGATATGAAAACTTCCAAATAAGCCAGTTGGATTAAGTGGGCGGCCACAAATCTCCACCTGGAAGCTATGTAGGGCTTCAGACAACCCCAAAAGTGTAGAACCCACAATTACAAAGAATTACAGAAGAACATGCTGAACTAAAATTTGTCAAGAGGAGTCAGTTGGAATAGGTGGGTGGCCATCAATATCCACGTGGATCAAGAACGGTTTTATACCTAACTAAATTTATAGATTACATTATAATGCTTCATAACAAATAGATGTGTATAAATACACTCCTCCTCCTCATTTGGTCTATTGGAATGATATCTCTTGGTTGTCTTTAGTTTACATTATGTTCTTGTAGATTATTATACTATAACTCTCATATATTCTCAAATCTCTATAGGTTTCTTGTCTTTGTGATTCTTCTTGCTCAGGGAGGTATTGTAGTTGTTATCCATAACATTCACTTTCTGGCTTGGGTCTTGCTTTTGCTTATGAGCTTGAAAAACACATCTTGTGGTGGTTTGGATCATCTCTCTTCTCACACTTCATTCAAAAACTTCCATTCACCTCAAGAGGACAGTTCAACAACAAGCTTCTGAGGTAGGAGGCTTCCTTCTTGAGAACACACAAACATTATATATTTTCATTACTTACATATAATGTAAACTTGTTTGTTGCATTGTTCGATTGCTTCATTTTATTATATATACTTGTGGAGATTAAGAAACTTATCACATATTTATATGTGTATTTTTACAAACTCAAATAAGAATCTTAACTTCTTTTTCTTTTATTTATTTATTTTGAAGCAATAGTTTCTTACTTTTTAGTTGAAGTAAGTTTTTTCAAACATTGTTACTTCATTCATGTTATTCATAGTTTTTAAAAATAATCAAATAAAAAAAACTAAAGATAAAACTTAAATTTAGTTATAGTAATTTTTCTCATTGTTCTTGTTAGTAATATTGGGTGACCTCGTAGTAGGCACATTTGAAAAGTATAAAAAAAATTAAGAAAAATCCACAGTAAACATAAATTGATATAATATTCTATTAATATTAAGTTGTTTAATTTTGTGACAATTTTTTCTTTAATGTTAAAAGTTAATGTTTCCATATATCATAAATTCTTATTGAAATTTTGACAAACTCAAATTATGTAAAATTTCATAAGTCATCTAAGATCTTGATAAAACTTTACTCATACCTAAAATTTCTATTAAATTTTTGTGGTTTTATAACTTACTTCATTAACATCTACTTACTTTAATTTGATTTGTCCAACATCCATGATAAAATTTTGCTCATACCTAAAATTTCTATTAAATTCTTATGATTTTATAACTTATTCCATTAACATCTACTGAATTTAATTTGACTTGTCCAACATTCATGATATAGTGGTCCATTTGTACTACACTCACCCAAATTTGAATCTTCACTCTTTTATACAAAGGCTATGCTTACCAATTTTGATCACACATGTTAGCGATAATTGTGGTATCGAGTCCCAAAGGTACACAGGTCTGCTGGATTGTGCGATAAGCGCCCAAGCGCAACACACAAAGAAATCCATTTCGGGCCCAAGTCAAGCGAGCGGGAAAAGTGTCGTCGACATCATCCAAGATCGGTGATCTCGCGAACTCGGGAGTTCGCAGGTTGAAAGCCCAAACATTGGGTATCCCAAGTCGCGAGGACGCGAGAAGCGAGAAGGTGAATAACCGTTGGATCTGGATCAAGGAGAACCGTTGGATCCGCATGTGGGATCGCGTATCGGGGCCTCACAAGAAAAGGCTCGAGGATTTGGGTGCGGGGATCGCGAGATTGCGAGAAGCGATATCCCGACAGCTGGAGGCGGTGGGGGCCATAGCAGAGTCGACGAGTGGAATACAGGTGGCACGAAGCCTCGGAACCTCGTCGCGAGAAGTCTCGAAGTATTGGTGTTAGAATTCGCGAGACGCGAAGTAGCGAGAGCATTTGGGCCCGGGCCCACAGCATCGTCGGGAGAAGTAGGAACCATCGGATCTAGAAGGACACGTGGTGCGCGATTGGGCTCCATCGCCTCCTCGCCCCTCGCAACTTTGAAACGTAAAGATTAACTCTTCCCAGTTGCGAGTCGCGAGGTGCCGAGAAGATCTTAGCCGTCCATCAAAAAGGGATACGAGGTGCACGATTAGGCTACTCACCTCCTCGCCCCTCGCAACTTTGAAGCGTAAGGATTAACTCTTTCCATACACGAAATGTCGTAAGCGCCTTTGAAGATAGGCACAGGGTCACAGCCCGTGGTCACTTGGGGGTGATAGAAAGAACTGCGCAAAAGGCCGAAGTGTCAGGTTTGACTGCAGAAGGGATCACTATGTTCTCCAGGTGCCAGTTCAACTTGTTCTCAATCCTAGTGCCTGCTTGGAGTGAATGAAGAAGAGAGAGGGTGGTTGAAACCTCGCCTCACTCATTAATTGCAGGGGATGGAGGGTCTGGCGAACCATCTTCTCGAGGAAGTCCTGTGCATCGATTTTCTCAAAGACGTCATGCCGAAGTCCTCAGCTCGACAGAGAAGTCCACGCACGCTAGCCCAACACTTAATGGCTCAGCTACCCTCTTTGCAGGGGCCATACGTAGTTAAGATGGCGCTTAAAGGAAGATATCAGTACGA
>JZKD02S1672891.1:1362436-1378784 GCA_000966675.3 Picea glauca
AAAAACCTTCTATAACAAAGATACTGTATCATAATGGTTACTCAGAACTCAAGGATGATGGATTGCCAATCCATGACAAAGCTCTCATGATGACAGAAGAAGTACCACTTGGATACGTTCCAAGTTTGACCCTTGCCACGATGTTATGAGCTAGCAATAAACAAAAGAGATAAATTCAACTATGATGATCAAAGCGATATGAAGCCTTCAGAAAACCAGTGTTCCAGAAAGACCGAAGTACATTGAGATCAAGCATTACATTCTCCATGATGAAGTCCAGAAAGGAGAAGTGGTTCTCCAATATATATCTTCACAGATGCGCAGATAAGCAGACATTTTGGTAAAGCCTTTGTTTAAGATGAAAGAGTTTGTGTACTCAAGCTGGAGCTCGTGGAGACGACTTCCTTATTGAAAAAGGAAGAGATGACTCCCAGGTTGGGAGGGAGCACTGATGTGTTATTTATTTATGGACAGTCATTTTTCAGTTCGAAAAATGGTCCAGGATGAGCAGTTCCTTTTCCAGTTCGGAAAGTGGTTTGAGATTTCTAACGGACATGCATTTTCCAATTCGGAAAATGGTCCAGATCGAACGGTCATTTTCGTAATAATAATGGTTCGATGGATTGCTGATGTACCATAGACAACGATTCCCCATGTGGTTAACATAGGGAATGGTCCAGGACAGTCTCTCTTCTTGACGGTCACTCTCAGTAGTGGTCAAGAAGATTGGTCCACCTTGCCGGACAATCATTCTTTCGAAGCTCACAATTGTGAGCAATTTCGAAGAATGGTCCGTTTTGGAGGTTGGTGCAGGACAATCATTTCCTTAAGAAATGGTCTGGATAGTCATTCCCTAGGGCAGATTGATTCTCTTCAGGTTGCACTTTGTTTAGTGCCGAAGGAATGACCCAGATAGGCGAATGGTCGAGGTTCAACAATCAGGGACAGGCATTCCCTAGGGCAGATTCATTCTCTCCAGGTTGCACTTTGTTTAGTGCCGGAGGAATGGCCCAGATAGGTGAATGGTCCAGGCTCAGAAATCGGGACAGTTATTCTTCCTTGCTTGAGAAGAATAGTCCAGATAACTCATCGTTGATGTTTTACTTTCTTAGGGCATATGCTCTTCCAGATCTCACAGATGTGAGTGGAAGAATGGCCCAGATGATTCAGTTTATATATCATAATAATGTTTTCTGTGCAGGTTGATGATATGATTGTTATGGAGACTGTATGTCTCTGGACAGTAGATGTATACTACTATAGTGGATGTGTTCCATTGATTTTGACTATATGTCACTGATCAAGTATTTGTGTGCTACTTGGTGTGGCAGTGTACCACTGGATTATAGTTGTGTACTACAATGGCTAGACACAATTGTGTTCTATTGAATGACATTGTTCCGATCGCCTTGAAGACTACCAGTAATGTTGGAAATGATTATCAGTTAGATGGATGATCAATGGACAGAGATTTCCCAGACAAAAAATGGTTCAGAACATTTATTCTTCTAGGACATATGTCCGGATTAGAAGAATGGCTCTTGTGTCACTTTGTGGAGTGAGTGACTTATCCAACATCATGTTTGATTATTCAGATGGAGTATGGTTTCGAGAGATGATGCAGTTGATGACACTGATAGTGACGATGGTGCTCATGATCTAGTCATGAGATAGTCTATACGACTATGTTGATGCTACCGGGTAAATGGTATGTTTGTGCTCAAGACCATTACTTTCAAATACCTCTCTAGCTAGGATGGAGTGTTGATATTATGGTAGCTGCAGAAGGTATTTACCTCCACGTGTAAACCTGACGAGAATAGAATATTCCGGGAAGCAAGAMGAAACCCTAAATTAGTTGGCTAATAACCCTAGAAGACAAGTCGACTCAAGAGGATAATTTGTATTAGGTTATTAGCCTCCAAGAGAAGAAGTCGGCTAAATCAAATATTATATACTAAGTAAATAGGCACCCAGAATGAGAAGTCGGCCCAGGCAGTTTGTCAGTTTTAGTATAAATACAGGAGGTCAGTCTTCATTCTGGCAAGCATTCTCAGAACTATAGAAACAACACTTGTGCGCACTGCAGTTGGCCAGTTTGTGCGCAAGTTTGGAAGAGAGCTGCCGTTGTAGCTAACAGATTTCGGTTTTGGCCTGGACTCTCTCTTGGTTATGGTTTGGACTCTTTGATCAACTCTTGTTACTTCTATTTGGTGCGCTATCCTTGGAGAGAGGTGCGCTATATTGTTTGGCTATTTAGCCTAGGGTTTGCTTCCAGAATGATTCTCTGTCAAGGTTAAGGTGCTCGGGGGTGGCTTCGGCCTATGGTTGGGTGACAATAGTGATATTGTCTATGGTTAAACGAGCACATCCATTATATTCTAACACTTCCATGGAGAGTGCTATGAGGCTTAGGCTGCCATTGTTTTGTGGTGAGGGTACTTGCTTGGAGGAGGGCGCAATATACGAGGAGGGCGCACCTATAGCAGGGAGCACTTGCACCCATCAGTTTGCTTTGAGGATAGTTTCTGTGGAGAGGCAATACACTTATTCAGAGTTGTGTGCAAGGGTTTCTTTATCAGAGCTTCAAAGAGCTTGGGTGCAAGGACTCAGTGAGATTGGGCAATTTTGGAGGAGGGCACACCATGCTTGGGTGCATCTTCTTGCTTGGACCTGTATAACAGCTTGAGAGGGGCTGCCACTATATCAGGTTCATTTGTTTCATACATGTTGTATCTCACATGCTTTACTTCACTTATATATACTCATATTTCAAACTGGTTTTCCCGGGGGGGTTTTATCCAGGGTCATGTTGACCAAAAATACATGTGTTCATTTTCATGTGTGTTAGAGTTTAGAACAACAATATTTTTCAGCTGTAAAGATCTAGAGGAGTGCTATATGTTTTAAGGTTTGCATGTGCTAACTTTAAGTGACTAAAACAATTGCAAGGGCACCTTAAAAGAGCATATAACCATCATAATTGAAGACAGAAATTTACAGACCTGTTTGCTGTCCTAAAACAGCAGGAAGAACAGATTTGTTAAAGTAAACTTACAGCCCAACAGAACAGGTCAAACACATACCTGTTGGGCAGCCTTCTAGTTCCTCGAAAATCTTCATGGTATCAGAGCTTGGTGGCTGATTTTTTGCTGAGTTTTGGACAGCATCTCGGTGCACTGTTTTAGACATCTTTTGGGCAGATTTTGTGAACAGCCATTCACTTAGTTTAGTGGCAGCTTGTTGGCATAATTTTGTGGAGGGTTGTAGAGCAGTTTATGGACATTTCGTTTGCCTTTTTTCATACCTGTGTTGACAGGAGTGAGGCAACGTTCCTTTGCAGTTGTAGCATCAGTTTGAGTGCAGTGGGCAGTGATGTCAACATCTCAGATGCGTGTGGAGGATAGGTTAGCTGGAGCTAGCAATTGGTCTCCTTGGAAGGCTAGGATTGTCTTTGTCTTGGAGGACCTCAAACTATGGGATATAGTTCAGGTGACTGTTCCTATTCCTCCTACTACTGCTCCCGTCTTGTTAGCAGAGTTCAAGAAGAGGAACAACAAGGCAAAGAGGACGATATGTGATGCAGTGCAGGATCACATCATTCCCCACTTGACTGGGAAAGACTATGCATTTGAGATGTGGGCATCTCTATGCAATCTTTTCGAGAGCTCTAACCAGAATGGGAAGATGGTTCTGTATGATCGACTCAGGGGCATTCGCATGCTCAAGATTGAGTCGGTTACTTCTTTCCT
Source organism: Picea glauca (assembly GCA_000966675.3). NCBI lineage: Eukaryota > Viridiplantae > Streptophyta > Pinopsida > Pinales > Pinaceae > Picea > Picea glauca. The sequence goes on from JZKD02S1672891.1 coordinate 1,366,189, forward strand.
TGGCCGATACACCCAGATCAGAGACGACCTTGGAGCCGTTGGAGAGGTAGTGGACCCAGATTCTATGGTGAGGACAGCCTTAAACAACTTTACCAAACCATGGGGTCCATTTGTTCGTGGCATTGTTGCTAGGGAGATCATGCCGACTTGGGAGAGATTGTGGGATGATTTCGTTCAGGAGGAGACTAGACTTATATCAGAGGCTTCTGGACAACAACAAACATTGCAGGGCGATGAGGATCTTGCTCTTTGGACAAAGGGCAAGAAGAAGACTGGTCGGGGAGGTTGGCAGGGTCCCAAGTTTGGGGCCCGACCACAAGGAGGAGCGAGCACTAGTGGGCAAAAGAGAGATATGAGCAAAGTGAAGTTCTTTGCTTGTAAGAAGATGGGGCACTATGCTGGATAGTGTCCCAACAGGAAGAAGAAGAAGGGTGGTACCGTAGCTACAATAGAGGAGGCAGAGTTTCAGACTTTGTTTGAGAGAGAGTGTGCTTTCCTCATATGATGCACTTCAGTTGAGACGACACCCAGTGTCTGGTATATTGATAGCGGGGCTTCGAGCCATATGACTGGAGTCAGAGAGCACTTGACTGATCTCAGAGACATAGAGGTCAGGATGGAGATTGCTCTCGATGATGACTCCTTGGTCAGAGTTGCTGGGATTGGCATTGTTACCTTTCAGAGAGACGGCATGCCACCTATATCGTTCAGGGATGTTCTCTATGTCCTTGGGCTGAAGAAGAATTTGATTTCAGTTTCCACCCTCCAGGATAAAGGTCTTGAGGTGTCCTTCAGAGAGACAGAGGTCTTCATACACCCTAAGGGGTCCTCTCTCACCTCATGGCAGGTGATTGGAGTGAGGGATGGGAAACTGTTCAGATTACTTTTTCAGCCACTTCATGCATTGGCAGTGACCAACGACAACAACAGACAATTATGTGAGTTATGGCATCAGAGGATGGCTCACCTTCATCATGAGGCTCTTGGAGGACTGCGAGAGGTGGTGACAGGAGTGCCACAAATTAGTACAGAGCATCGGGATGTTTGTAGAGGATGTGTGCTTGGTAAGTTTACCAAGGCCTCGTTCCCCAGCAGTGACACCAGGTCAACTGGGATACTGGATTTAATACACACAGATGTGTGTGGGCCCATGTCTCGGGCGTCCTTGAGTGGTCGTGAGTACTATCTCACATTCATTGATGACTACTCAAGGAAGACCTAGATCTATTTCGTGAAGACCAAGAGTGAGGTCTTCAAGAGGTTCCAAGAGTTCAAAGCTCTTGTGGAGAACCAGACAGGAAAGAAGATCAAGGTCTTGCGGTTAGACAATGGAGGTGAGTATGCCTCCATAGAGTTTGCAGACTTTTGTTCCCAGGCAAGGATCAGAAGACAAATGACTGTACCTCACAACCCCCAACAGAACGAGGTTGCCGAGAGGAAGAACATGGCCATTACAGGTGCAGCGAGATCTATGCTGCATGATCAGAGTTTGCCTCTTTACCTATGGGCAAAGGCGAGTGCTACTACAGTTTACCTACAGAACATGAGTCCCACAGGATTTTGGGGAAGATGTCTCTTGAGGAGGCCTTCACTGGTAGGAGGCCTGATGTCGAGCACATCAAGATTTTTGGTTGATTGAATTATTCTCATGTCCCCTCAGAGAAGAGGACAAAGCAAGACCCCACAGCCTAGCAGGGGATTCTAGTTGGATACTCAAGTCTCATAGGTCTCCAAAGCTTACCGTATCTACATTCCATCACTTAGGAGAGTGGTGGTGAGTAGAGATGTCAGATTTGAGGAGGGTAGGGATTTTCAAAGATCTCTAGAGTCGAGAGTTAGTATGGAGGATGATGCAGAGGCACTGATTCATGTCTCAGAGGGAGCACAGCCTCATGTTTCTAGTGCACCAGTTTCAGGGGTGATAGGGTCATCCTGCACAGCTTTAGGTTCACAGTCACAGACAGTTCAGGCAGAGGGTGAAGAGACTTCAGGATCTCAGATTGTTGGGAGCAGGACTGAGGCAAATACACATGGATAGGGAGATCTTAATTCTCCTTTGACTACTCCAGGGAAGAGGAAGCCGAGATGGTTTCAGGAGACCCTGAAGGAATCCAAGGAGAATGTGGGAGAGCCCTAGAGTCAGTTCAGAGAGAACAGAGCACCAGAGAGGCTTGGGTCCTATTTGGCGATGGTGACCAGTATCGCAGATATAGAGCCACAAACATTTGCGTAGGCAGTTGACCAGCAGGTTTGGCGAGAGGCCATGCTGTAGGAGTATGACTCCATTGTGCGCAATGATGTTTGGGAGGTGGTTCCGAGGCTAGTGGAGAAGTTAGTTGTGACTTCCAGATGGTTGTACAAAACCAAGTATGCTGCAGATGGCAGCGTAGAGAAACACAAGGCCCGATTTGTGATGCGAGGATTCTCTCAAATAGAGGGAGTTGACTATGATGAGACATTCGCATCGGTTGCGAGATACATCTCGATCAAGAGTATTATTGCCATAGCGGCGGAGATGGGTTGGAGGATACATCAGATGGATGTAAAGACCACATTTCTCAATGGATTTATAGAGGAGGAGGTGTACATTGAGCAACCACAGGGGTTCGAGGTGAGTGAGAGGGAGACTCACGTGTGCCTTTTGAGAAAGGCACTATATGGTCTGAAGCAAGCTCCCAGAGCTTGGTATTCACGTATTGATACATACTTGCTTCAGATGGGTTTTGAGAAGAGCGATGCTGATGCTAACCTCTATTACATCATTAGAGGTGAGGACACGCTCATTCTCATTCGGTATGTGGATGACTTGTTCATCACAGGTGCAGAGGATCTCATAGCTGAGTGCAAGCTGGGACTTGCATCAGAGTTTGAGATGAGTGACATCGGATTGATGCACTATTTTTTGGGTATGGAGGTATGGCAGGAGGAGGGTCACATATTTCTCGGGCAGGGGAAGTATGCTGCAGATATTCTGAGCAAGTTTCAGATGGAGGACTGTAGGCCTATGTCGATACCCATGGTCACCAACTGGAAGAAGCTTAGTGCTTCAAATTCCCAGTTGGTGGATGCTACAGTTTATAGATAGTTGATCGGTTCACTCATGTATCTGGTCAACACTTGACCAGATATCTGTTTTGCCGTGAACACTCTCAGCCAACATATGGTAGAGCCGAGGAGTGTTCACAGGATTGGGGCAAAACATGTGTTGAGGTACATTGCAGGGTTAGTTGATAATGGCCTGGACTATATCAGAGGTGATAAGTTAGTTTGATTGGCTACACAGACTCAGACTGGGCAGGATGTGCTACTGACAGGAAGAGCACCTTTGGGTGCTGTTTTGGGTTGGGTCATGACTTGTTTCCTGGTACAGCCGGAAACATAAGTCAATTGCTTTGAGTTCCGTTGAGGCAGAGTATATGGCAGCCAGTTAGGCCAGTTGTGAGGCCATTTGGCTTCGTAAGTTGCTGGTAGGGTTATTTGGTTAGGAGTTGCCTCCGACCGTCATTCACTGCGATAATCAGAGTTGTATCAAACTCTCTGAGAATCCCGTTTTCCATGACCGGTCGAAACATATTGAGATCAGGTATCACTTCATCAGAGATTGGGTTCAGAGAGGGGCAGTACTGTTATAGTATATATCGATCGACGAGCATATTGCAGATATTCTCACCAAGGCTCTGCCAAGGGGCAAACATGTCTACTTTAGAGACAAGATGGGCTTGGTGAGAAACACTTTCCTCGGTAAGAGGGAGTGTTGAGTTCTGGTGTACCAAGGGAAGTGGTCCCCTTGTGGTTGTGGGTCTCTAACCACAAGGGTGATATATTTGACCCATTGTGCCTCATACTTTATGTCCAATTTCACTTTGACATTTTGTCAAAAGAGTGAAATTTTTCACTTGAGTGAATAGTGTCACTTGAGTGAATAGTGTCACTTAAGTGAATAGGGTATTAATTCACTTTGTGGGTGAATGGAGGGACATAAAGAAAACTATGGAAACTTAAGTGAAGTGGGTTTTTAGGTTGAGATTCTTTGGAGAGATCTCAACCATTGATTAGAGATGAGATGGTGAGATCTCATCCACCCATTCATTTAGGTATCCTTATGTTTCTTTAAGAGGGGCACATAGGGCATTTGGAGGCTCATTCACACATATGTTCACTTGGAGAGGAAGAGAAAAACTTTGGAGATGAGAATGGAAGCATTGAGAGAGGGTTTCAAGGGCACCTCCTTCCATGGAGAGTGCTAGGAGGCTTAGGCTGCCATTGTTTTGTGGTGAGGATACTTACTTGGAGGAGGGCGCACTATAGGAGGAGGGTGCACCTATAGCAGGGAGCACTTGCACCCATCAGTTTTCTTTGAGGACAGTTTTTGTGAAGAGACAACACACTTATTCAGAGTTGTGTGCAAGGGTTTCTTTATCAGAGCTTTAGAGAGCTTGGGCGTAAGGATTCAGTGAGATTGGGCAATTTTGGAGGAGGGCACACCATGCTTGGGTGCATCTTCTTGCTTGGACTTGTATAGCAGCTTGAGAGGGGCTGCCACTGTATCAGGTTCATTTGTTTCATACATGTTGTATCTCACATGCTTTACTTCACTTATATATACTCATATTTCAAACTGGTTTTCCCGGGGGGTTTTTATCCAGGGTCATGTTGAGTCCAAAAATACCTGTGTTCATTTTCATGTGTGTTAGAGTTTAGAACAACATTTTTCAGCTGTAAAGATCTAGAGGAGTGCTATATGTTTTAAGGTTTGCATGTGCTAACTTTAAGTGACTAAAACTATTGCAAGGGCACCTTAAAAGAGCATATAACCATCAGAATTGAAGGCAGAAATTTACAGACCTGTTTGCTGTCCTAAAACAGCAGCAAGAACAGATTTGTTAAAGTAAACTTACAGCCCAACAGAACAGGTCAAAGACAGACCTGTTGGGCAGCCTTCTAGTTCCTCAAAAATCTTCAAGTTGTAACTGAAGTCTCAAGTCTAGTTCTATTTTCGAACTAAAGTGTAATGCTGAGTTGTCACTGAAGTCTCAAGTTTAGTTCTATTTTCGAACTAAAATGTAATGCTGAATTGTAACCGAAGTCTAAAGTCTAGTTCTATTTTCGAATTAAAGGGTAATGCTAAGTTAATTCAAGCATGATTTCACACCTCTATTTCGAGCCCTCTCCACTTCTCCTCCATTCCTTTATAAGCAGAGGTCGATCCCCTCTCCTCTACACAATTGCTATGCAGGGTAAAGGTGAAGCATTAAAGGCTGCTATACAGAGGCACATCTAGAGGCAGCATACCAGTGCTGTAGAGGCGCATATAGAGGCAGCAAACAATGTTGTAGAGACAACATACAGAGGCAGCATATCAGTGCTGTACATAGGTACATATCAGCGCTAAAGAGGCAGCCATATCAGTGCTGCACAGAGGTACATATCAGCGCTAAAGAGGCAGCCATATCAGTGCTGTAGATCAACATATAGAGGCGCATATCAGTCAATTAGAGGCAGTTTCAACAGCCCATATTAGAGCTGATATATCTCAGTCTTTGAAAGCAACTAGGATACATCTATATCAACAAGGTCTCTTAGTTCTGTGTCAGGTCAGAGTCAATCTGGCAAGCTCTTTAAGAACATAATTTTCATGGTGGATGTTTGTAAGTGATCTTACATTATTAATGCAATAAAGGAATATCGTTTGCTGGGGTTTTTCTCTCTGTACAGGGTTTCCCCAGGGTATATGTGTTGTTGATGTGCATGCTTATGTATCTACATGATTATTGCTATTCAGTTATGTTTCTATATTGTTGAAATGTATTAAGCTGGAATCAAAGTGTTGAAGAATTCAAATAAATAATCCGCATAAGAAATCAAGCTCAATAATTTAACAAACAACAACTGGGACAAGGGCCATGTATATAGCAACTCTATAAATTGACCTCTTGTGTAAACTTTTAATCACAATGAAATAAAATTCTGAAAGTTAGAAAGAACCATTATATGTACAAGTAAAGAACAACACACTTTTTCCTAACATTCAAATCTTAATTCTTCTACATTGCAGAAAATCTTCCAAGTGTATATGTTATTGTAAATTGCAATGCAACTATGAACAATCTGAAAACTTATAATATTTAAAATAAATATAAAGCAATATTTTAAAATTGCTCTTTCCCTCATTTCAAACTACTATCTTAGCATGCTTAAATGTGTGCAAAGTCTGTTATAATTGTGATATAAGTCCCATTGAACACATGGTAACTTATTGGAGCCATGTTGAAATAGTTTATGCCACTATATGGTGTTAACATTCTTAGATTGAACTATAAAAACACTTGACATTACAACATTGATTAAAATATTGTATCATTGCCAACTTACTCAACCTAGTGGAAGAGGCCGTTGCAGCTTCATTCTTGTCCAAGTTTCATAAACTGTGTTCCAATCTGCCTCATGCAACTCCTGAGGCGCTGATAGAGACAAAAACATTAAAGTGTCTAAGGTTTCTAAATAAGGTCTAGATCTATCATCATTTTTTATATAGTTCAACTTAGAGAATCCTCTTTCACAACTAGCAGTGCTCGTTGGAAGAATATGAACAATTTGCTACAATTTCATCAAATTTGGAAAAAGATTCACGCCACTCTGGTTCACCTCTGCATTGTTCTCATGGTTTAAACATGTTTTTCTTTGGATGTGCTTGATATAGAGTGACAACAAAACTTTTCGTTTCACCTTCACATTTTTTAGTATCAATTATTGGTGAGTCTCCAATATCTAAATTTTCACATGGGTGTAACAACCATTGTTTTGTTTCGGAATTTCTTTCATTTTCTTCTTCAAAGTAATAACGGGGACTAAAAAATTTAGCTGCATTCAGGTAAATCTGTAAACTTGTCATTGAGACAATCAATCAACATTTGGATAAATGCTTTGCCTAAGTGAATACAATCTTCCATAGTACTAGAGCCAAGTGTATTTGGTATAGGTTCAAATCTTAATGAATGCAGATATGAAGCACCTGTATTATCAATAAACTCCAATTTTTCTTTTTTTGATTTCTTCAAGAAATATGAAACATGTCAAAAACCAGCTCCAAATATATCTCGTAAGAATCTCCTACGAAGAAGTTCAATAAGCACACCTAACTGCATACCAATAGATATTATATCAATATAGTCCTCTTGAAATCGTTGGCTCAATTTATTTAATTCAATAAGAACATCAGCAAACAAATGGATACAAAACTGAACTTGAAATATTGTTCCCATTTCATACATCTTTGTATCATCATGTTTCCATTCTTGTAACAATGCTGGTATGGTTTTAACAAGTATGTTCATCACCTATCCCTTATAAAGCCATCGGATTTGATGAATTTGAAATACTTGTAGCTTGTCAATTTGAAATAAGTCTAACAAACTCTTAAATTCTCCATGCCTTTTTGTAGATTTTCCTAGCCATGAATATACTTTATTGGCTAGCTTATCAATATAATTAAACTTGGGAAAAAATTTGAAGCATTTGTTATAGCTAAGGCCTCACAACGTGCTACACAATGAATACATAACAAATGAGGCACTTCATGATGCAACTTAGCAGCGAAACCTTTGCGAATACCTCTTATAGATGAAGCTCCATTTGACCCAATCCCACCATTTGATGTTTGGATAACTTCATCTCAGATAATAACCTTGAAACTGCTTCATAAATGGATTGTGCAGCGCTGTCTTTGATTTTCAAAAGTTGAATAAATCTTGTCATGTGTGACCCTCTTCCTCCATCCATTAGATATGTATTATATACAATCAGGTATTGTTCCATTGTTTTATCTATGCTTTCATCAACCAAAATGAAACAAAAGGGATAGAGCAATTTCTGCCTTTAACTTTTCCCAATAAACTTCTTTTGCTACAAATAAAAACTCTTTGCCAGATGTAATATTAGTATATGAAGAATATTCATTGGCTGATGGCATATTGGGAGTTCCCTTATACCTATGCAAGTCACATAAGTCTTTGTACATTTCTAAAGGTAAATCCTTTATAGCCACAAAATACATAGTTTCCATGACACTAATTATTCTGGGATTTTCAACATCCAACATGGGTAAACATGGTTGTGTTAATTCATAGTCCGATAGTTGAATTGAGCGTTTATGAGCCTTAGATGATGCATAAACATTTAATCCACTTAATTGGATTGTATTGCTACCTTCCCTTGCAAATGGTGTATCTCCTTTGAATTTAACACACGACAAACAATTGATGCACTCTTCGCCATTTGGATCTATTATCGAATAATCCCATTTGTGCATTAACTTCCGTGCATGTTTGAATGATCTTTTGGGAGCTACTCCTTTGCCTTTCGTTTTTGGAGGACCTTCTTCTTCAATATTCTTATCAATTTCAATATCAACATCTTCTTCAATATTCTTATCAATTTCAATATCAACATCTTCTTCAACATTTGCATCACGTCGACTCAAGTTAAACATATCATCAAGCGTTGTTTGTCTTCCATGTTTTTTAGGTCGACCAATTTGAGACATTGTTTCTCTATAAATTATCTCATTTTATATGAGAGAAAATTCATTCATGACTTCTCATAGAAACCCATCAAAATACTTTAAATTGTGAATGCAACTGGGAAAATGAAAGTCTTTGAACAACTACAATTTCTCTACTAGTCTAGAACCTGAAACCATTTTTACCAAAGTACTAAAATAAATATTAAAAGGTTTCTTATTTTTGCATTTCAAACGAATGAAACACCAATAAACACAAACACGTAAGAAAAAATATTCAAAACAAAAGTTTCTTCTATCTTCATATCTTTTTAACTAGAAAATATAGTCCATTGATTGTTGTGTGGAAAATTTGTTCTAAAACAATAATGAAGATTCCAAAACCAAAAAATAAAAAAAATTGAAAATCCGCCTTTTTACAAAAAGTGTGAGAGTGAGAGTTCCACTTGGAGTATGCATTCCATTACTTGTATACATGTAATACCATAAATAAACAACCCAATTATCAATTTCTACTAAATTCAATCCAATTATAATTTTTTCCTAAATTTTCTCTACCTTTTGCATATCACTTCCAACAAATTCATGAAAAAAGGAAAAACCCCCAAAATTATTTTCATATATTGTGCATATGTAAAGATAATCATGATTCATCATGCTTAGAGAAATTGATAATTGTCATTATAATAATCAATCAATAGATTACACAAAATAAATACTCCACATTAAAATCGATAATGTAATTATTTAACATTTGTAATACTAACATTGAGAACCAAGTGTTGCCAAGATCTAGACATGTAAATTAGATAACATTATCCCCATTGTGATAACTAACTATATATAAATTAATGATACTCTAAAGTAGGGCAAAATATCATTCTCATAGTGAAATGTCTATTGTGAAATATAAAACAACACAACTTTAAAAAAACTATTGTGATGCTGCAAATACCTGAAAAATGAAATAGTCATTGAATGTGGTTGGTGAAAGAGTGAGAGTAAACAATAATGAGTTGCAGTGTTGAAGGAGATTGATCCAGCCGTTTCAAAATGAGCTTTTTCTGGCCCTCAAGTCTCCTCTCTGTTTCCCAAATCCCCCCACCTAATTCTTATGCATTCATAGCTCATCAATAAAATTAAAGCGAGTTCTTTTAAAGGTTTAATGATGCCAATGGTCATGCACTCTTCATCCATCTACCACATTTAATTAAAAGAAAGGAATTTAATTAAACCCACGTGAACACATACATACTTATTACTACATATGAGATCTCATCAAAATTTATTGTCCCATATTTTTAGAGAAAATTATTAGTGAATAAACATGGGCTTAGGCCGTCCAAGTTGACTTTTCATCAACCTTGGTCCCCACTTCCTTTGCATTGATGATTGTTGATTAAATCAATAGCCGAGATGCAATTGCGGAAACTCTAATGTTTCGTCTCCTAATTTTTCATTGGCTCCGCATTGGATGAGGGTCATCTAATAATTGTTGAGACTCCCAACGTTTCACCTCCCAATTTTTCGTTAGCTCCACAATGGATGTGAGCCTTCGATTAAATTGATGGCCAGGAATAATTGTGGAGGCCCCGATTGCTCCATCTCATAAGGCTCTTGCTTGCTCCGCAATTGCTGCTCTTACCGCCCTAGACCATTTTAAAAATTTTCAAATTAAATATTGATGAGTTAAAATTTCTTGTAGTAACTTGTAATTCCTAAGAATCCCCTCAAACTCTTCAGTGTTTTGGGACAAGGCCAATCTTGCATAGTTGCCACTTTCTTGGGATCAACTCATACTCCCTCCTGACTTAAAATGTGGCATGTTATCCCCGATTTCTAGGGATAACTAGGAGATCATGTCTCGAGGCCCACAGGTCCTAGACATGGAGTACCGAGAGCAGGATTGACCTGAGCATGGCCCTGGAGGGCCCATCTTTCTCCTCCTTCATCAGACTTGTCTTGTCAGCAACAACAACATCCATCACCTTCGGCTTGGGCTTGTATCGGAGAAGACTCTTGCTCCATGAGGTAATTGGTCCAAGTATCATGGTATGTGTCATTTTTGATCATTATAACCTTTAGATATATGCATCTTACTCCTTTTATTTCTGATAACTGCTTGGATCTTACATTGACCCGCTTGACCATGGTTGGGGGAATTGACAGGGTGTCCTAGCAAGCCTGTACCCATAGGTTTTGGTTTGCCATCGTGGGGATTTTTGAAGAGCCATCATCCGCTCCCATCATGTCATCACTTTTACATCTTATCTCCCACTCACTTGACCCACTCCCCTAGTCCGAGCATTAGGATGATCTGTTTGTGGGGTTGCACCTTATCTCATGGGAAGAAGGGGCTAAAGGCCCATAAGGTAAAAGCAGTTGGTAAAAGATAAAAGCCATAAAAAAAATGAAACCTAGAGATGCCTCGCCCAGGGATCCCCGAGAAGGCAATAAAAAAGCCTCTCAGCAAGAAATAAGAGGGACCCGAAGAAAAATAACAAAACAAGACCTAGCTAAGAGGATAGGGGGTCTCATCACGAGCCAACCTATTATGTTCATGGGTACCTAGCAGTATGACATTGCCACTATTTGGTTACCATGCCAGGGCAGTGACCTTTGGTTGCATGGCCAAGGGAAATGGGGTCTCATCATGAGCCAGCCTTATCATCTTTGTGAAGGTGCTTGTGGTTAACACTGTCAGCTCTGGTCACCACACCAAGGCAATGTCCTCTGGTTAGTCCTTGAAATAAAAAGGAAGAAAGAAATAAAGAAAAGAAAAGAATAAAGGCAATAAAGGGCTTGGAAAGAATTGCATCCGTGACGGGTACAACTCGCCTTCTACAAAGGCACCCACAGGTAATACCATGCATCCCTATCTTTCACTCTACCCGTATGTCTGGACATCCCTTGACCACATCACCTCGTTCTACATGGCTTGGATGATACCCCTTGGAGACTTTCCTCTCCTTATGGATACTAGCCCAATAGGGTGCTTTGTCTTTTTTTTCGACTTTGTATTTTAGGTCTTTGTAATATCTTTGAGCTATTGAATGATATATCATGGTTTTTATGCATGTATTTGATAACATTAATGATGAAAAGTGATTGACATTGCTATGATCCCTGTGGCTAATAAGCCCATGGAGGGCGAAGTTTTTGATGTGTAGGACCATGCCTGACGGACAGGTACCAGTTGGACCGATACACATGGGGAGATGATTAGTTCGGACCTCCATGGGGTTGAAGAGCCCATCAGATGGTTGCTGGGACCCCATCAGGGGCAGAGACAGGGCAGTGCTTGATTGAGCCTTTGCACTTGAGAAGAAGAAGGACGTTCCATCCAGGACTCTTTGGTTGAGCCCAGCCCAGGGGGGTTGACCCACTTCAGGTGGAACGTCTCCCTTTGATGGCCCAGGACGTCACCTAGGAGCCATTGACGTCATCTTGATAGTGTGGCCGTTTGACAGGACAACTGGCACGTGTGGTAGGGATTGGAGGGCTAAAAAGGGCCAACGTTTTGTCATTTGTGCTGCATTTTTCCCTAAAAAGGGCCAACGTCTCCCTCAGGAGGGCTTGATGTCTTGCGTATGCTCATTTAGGGCTTTGATTTAGCAATTTAATGTAAAAACAATATGATTTTGGTTTGTAGCCTTGTCGGCTATTTTTAATGACCTAATTTTAATTATAGGTCATGATACACTATATATTGAGGATGTTTTTCCCTCATTTGAACATAACAACACAACTCACTCTCTTGTGAGGTCTGATTTTTGCGCCCTAATTGGGTATTTGATCTTTTAAAGTGAGGTGCACTTGTTGATGGAAGGATTTTCTTGGCATGTTTGGCATTTCTCTTGAAGGAAGGTTTACAACTAGGGTTTGCATATGCTTTTCATCATGATATGTAAGTGTTTTTCTTGCAAAACTTCTTAATTGAATGGTTGTAAGTTTATATTCTTACATTTACTTATAAATTTGCTGATTTTAAAACCCTAGGTGACAAGCACACAAGTAGGTCCTTGTTTCATGTCCCCTTAGAGAGAAATATTCAACCATTGAAGAAGGAAAGAAGAGC
>JZKD02S1672891.1:1424392-1446661 GCA_000966675.3 Picea glauca
TGGCTCTGCAAATCCCCCTTGGTGGCTAACCAAAACCCATGAATACAAGCTTGCTAAGTCACCCTGTTAATCACCCCAACAATGGTCAAGTGGATTAGTGTAAGATCCAAGCAGTCATCAGAAATGAAAGGAACCTAATGCATATATAAGAAGGTTATAATGATTAAACATGACACATACCATGATACCTTGGACCAATTACCTCATGGAGCAAGAGTCTCCTTTGATGCAAGTCCAAGCTGATGGTGATGGAAGCTGCTGCTGCTGACAGGACAAGTCTGGCGAAGAAAGAAGAAGAATGGGCCCTCCAGGGCCATGCTCAGGTCAATCCTGCTCTCGGTACTCCATGTCTAGGACCTGTGGGCCTCGAGACATGATCTCCTAGTTATCCCTAGATATCGGGGATAACAGGCACCAGGTAATAGCAGGATCATGCACAGGCCTTATATGCCTAGTTTCCTAGATGCACAGCAGTAGGATGGCCACATCCCAGGACGTATGGAGGTAGAAGACAACTTTGAGGAGTATGAGAGGGAGTATGCAGCCTTGAGTGCAGGATTTAGGAGACAAGTTTCTTTGGCAGAATATTGTGGAATCAAATATAGAGGCAGGCCTAGAGAATTTCACAGGGGCAACAATGATCCAGGGTGCAAAGCAGGAAAAATGGAGATTCCCCCCTTTGATGGAACAACCGAATCGTTAGCGAAGGCATGGGTACATAAATTGGATGCTTATCTGCAGCTAAACCCCATGATGGAGTTGGATGCCATCAAATTTGCTACCTTGTACTTGGAGGGCAAGGTCCATGAGTGGTGGTACCATGGGATGACTACTTTGGGGCATCCACACATTTCCTCATGCAGATTTCACACAGAGGCTCATGGATAGATTTGATTAGGGTGATCCAGAACTACATTTCTGTGAGTTCACACAACTTAGATAGACCGTATCAACTGAAACATTTATCGAGGAGTTTCAAACATTAGCGGTTATGGTTCCAGATATGTCAGAATCTAGATTGATGATGCTCTTTTCTAAGGGGATGACAAAGCCATTGCGTGGTTGGGTTAAGGATTTTAAGCCTACTACCCTACAGGATGCGATTTGGAGGACTAGAGACTTACAATGATCATCTTCAAAAAACTTCACTCCAAGGCCACCTCTTATTCCAAGAGGAGGAGATCAAAGAATTGTAGACAAGGGTAAAGGGAAGCTTGATGAAGCTACAAAAAGAGAGTTGAGAAGGAAACAACTCTGCTATACTTGTAAGGAACCATGGGATGCAGGGCACAGATGCATGGGGAAAGGTAAAATTCACTACATAGAAGTCCTTTCAGATAGTGAGGAGGAAGATGATGTCGGACATCTTCAGAACATGGAAGTGACTCAAGCAAAAGAGGAACACATGCACGAGGAAGAAAGGGAGGAGACAATGCGCAAGCAGGCAAGAATCAAGAAAGTTGTTATTGCATCCATCAATGGGGTACTGGAATTTAACACTTTCAGGATGAGAGGAGTCCTCCAAGGACAAACATGTAGATTTTTAATGACAAAAAATCAGCAAGCTAATATTCTGTCAAACACTTAGCAACCTAGAGATAACTGTCTTCATAAATTTCAGAAATAAATAAACTCACATTCAGAAATTTCCATAAGCAGAAATACACATTGCTAAACAAAATAGCAGCAGAAATAACACAGTGGACAACAACCCATAACACTCAGAAATTTAGGCAAATGCTAGGGAAAACCCCAATGTGGGGAAACCCAACGAGAGAGAGAGAGATCTATTATTCAGCTTTCAGGGAAGTACATTACAGCAACAAAACCACATTTCCAGCCAAGGAAAATACCTCACAACACCAAATCTGTCCCACAGAAATTTGCCTCATTTTCCGTGCCCAAAGTCAGTTGTATGGACTATTTTGTACAGCCCAGAAACAACGAACAAAACCTTGAAATCTGTGCCCCAAAATGCCTCGATTTCCGTGCCAAATCCGTACAGCTGTACGGAATCGTATGAACTGTATGGATCTGTATAGTACGGCCTCCCACGGCAGAAAAATATTTCGGCCCAAAACTCTCATAAATTTTTTTCTTGGGATTCGTGCCCTCTTTCCTTGGAAAATGTGCCCTCTTTGCTGCTCACTTTCCTCTCTCAAGCTTACTCAAAAAATCTCTCTAACTCAACTCCTCTCGTCTTCTCAACATATCTTGCACACTACCCAATACCAGTGTTACAAAAATAGTTTCGGCGAAAAAATCGTCGGGGTCCAGAAAACATCGTTTCGTAAAAATCGGCAAAACATTGGCAATATATCGGCAAACTAAAATGCACAAAAAAACCAAAAAAACCCCTCATGAACCCTTAAATGCGCAGACTTTTTTACATAGGTGATTTTTTCCATTGACCCACTATTTTTTCCCGATTTTTTCAGCAATTTTTTCAGCGATTTTTTGGGAAAAAATCGTTTTGATGAAAAAATCGTGATTTCTTGTGATTTTTTGCCGATTTTTGTAACAGAGTCCAATACATTCTTTTATAATCTGAAAATGACATTTTCCCCCCAAAGTGTCTTTTCACCTCCCCAACCCTAAATCCAAAGGCCAATATTAGATCTTACCTTTTTCAAGATCAAGGGTCATGATCCATTCCCTCCAAAATGAATCACTTGAAATATTAAAGTGATTTCACTTTATTACATAAGTGCTTTATGCAAAATAAAGTCACTTTAAAATTAGAAGGTACACTTTATTAAAAAGTCACTTTAATAAAAGAACCACTTAAAACAACTTTATAAAAACTCATTACAAAGTAAAGTGCCTGGTAGTGTAAACATTAAGGTAACATCCGCGTAGAAGACAAAACATGCGGAGTACCTCCCAAGCTAAAAAGTTAACACTCCCTCTTAGTGAGGGAGGTACTTCTGGTATCACCACCAGAATCTGTCTCCATCTCATCAGTTGCCATAGCTGCTCCCTCTGTACTAGAAGTCTCTGCTCCCTCTGAACATGAAGCCACTACTCCCACTGCACTGGAAGCCTCTGCTGCTACCTCCGCTGTACCGCGAACTGAAGACATGCTCCTAAGAGACTGCACACTCTTCTGAGCATCCATCTGTGTCGACTCATGGCTACTGAGTCCTTTGAGAGTCCCAAATGAAGACTGAGTCCCATGGATCAACTTTCTCTCCCGTGCTACCGGCCAACTCTCTGACACAGAATCTGAGTCCAGAAATCCACTGGACCCCAACACAGGTCTACCCAACAACCTGTACAAGCCCTCATACTTGACACCAAGCATTACTGCCGTGTCAGCAGTTGCTCCTACAGGATATAAAAACACATGTCCACCGTAGAAAACAACTCCAAATCTACTCATCCAAAGCTGACACTGAGAGCAAATTAACTGTCAACTTTGGAATATATAACACCTTGCCAACCTCTAGAAGATCTCTTGACTCTAGTTGGAATCTCACCTTTCCACCCCCCTTTACTGCAAGTTGTGGGCCGACTACACAATCCACTCTACAGTCTGAGTCTATCTCTGTAAGATCGAGGAAAACTGACCTCAACCCAGTCATGTGCCGAGAAGCACCACTGTCCTCGAACGCTAGGCATCCACTACCCACGGGACCAGTCATGAGAGAGAACTCCTTCTCATATCTCTGAGCAAACTTTGCAACTTCTGCTGAAGCTGACACCTCTGGTTTCAGTTTCTTCTTCTTCTTGTTCGGACATTGACTAGCATAGTGGCCAGTCTTGTGACATGCAAAGCATTTCACCTTGCTCATGTCCTTCTTCTTCTCATTGCCCTTTACTACAAGAGCAATGTTCTTGTCGTTTGCACCATCCAATGCCTTTTCCCGAGACCCCTCCCGGATCTCCTCCTGCGAAAAATCATCCCATAATCTGCTCCAGTCAGGGAGCTTCTCTCTCCCCACCACGCACTTGACGAAAACCTCCCACTCCTTGGTGAAGCCTTTGAGGGCTATCCGCACCAACTCTGAGTCAGGAATGACCTCTCCAACAACTGCCAAATCGTCCTTCACCTGTGCAACCCGGGTGAGGTAGGTGGCCACACTCTCTCCTTTGACCATCCTAGCTCCATGGAGCTTGTCCCAGAGAGCCATTTTCCGGTTCTCGTTCTTAGCCTCATACAATCCTTTCAGTGCAACCCACATTTCATTGGTTGTCTTCTTCTCAGCCAAGTGTGGAATAAGGTGGTCTTTGACCCCGTCCAAGATGATTCTCTGAGTCTTAGCTTCATTCACCTCATGAACATCAAGAGCTGTGGGATCTGTAGGTACAGCTACAATGGTGTTCGCAAACGACCATAATTTGTTCTCCTTGAGAACACTGTTGATTCTAACCTTCCACTGCAGGTAGTTGGAGATCCCCTCCAATCTATCTTCAAACCTGATGCTGGAAGTCATCTTTGTCTACTTGGCAAAGAACCTTTTCTGCCTTCTTCAAGCAAATACACCAACAAATCACTTGTTGTTCCAAGTGCCAAATGCTGCCCACTGAACTTTAGAGCACCAGCTCTGATACCATGTAGATTTTTAACACTACAGAGATGAGTTGCGGAGGTCTAGAGTGGACTAGACTGAGTCCCCATCCGCAGCCTGGGACTGTTCAGACGAGGACACAGGATCAATGGTAGTATGTGCAGACACAAAGAGTTTTTGGTGACTCGGATGATGGACTTGGGGAGAAGTTCATTAGATGGTCATGACTTGGGGAAGCAAGATGCTTGCCTTGGAGGATTGCATGGTTCTTATACAGTGAGAGCCACCGGCACATGACAAGGGCACATGATTTGTAGGTGAGTTTCACAGTGTCTGACTCAGGTATGTACAAGGATCTTGGTAGGAGGACCAGGCATGTAGTACAGGGATCTGGAGCAATGGTATTCCGGATGGAGTCAGAGGGTTTGTTGTGAGTGGCAATTGTGCTACGGGTGCCAAGAGTGTGTTCTCAGCCTGAGGGATTGAGGAGCAGGACTATGCAGTGGTTTTCTGGGATGGACAAGTGTTATTGGATGTTGAGTTGGTCTTCCCAGGTTTTTGGAACCTTTTGTGCAAGGGATCTGTGCACAAAATATGTTGCCAAGGTTTGATAGGATTTGGACTGATTGTAACCAAGAGGAGACTCAGTTGATGTCTAGGGATGAGATGGATGGATTGGTGTTGTTTATGCCTAGACGATCTAGCTTCAGATCAGTGGTGGTTCTTGGAGTTAGAGAGGGCAAACTGTATAGGCTGAGGGGCTAGTCTATGCGTGCTATGGTCAATAGGAGCATAGAGACAAATGAGGAGTAGTAGGTGGCTCCACTAGTGGTGAGGCAGGTGGCCCCACCAGTAGCACAGAGGGAGCAGGTGGCTCCACCAGTGGTGAGGCAGGTGGCCCCACCCGTAGCGCAGATTCAGAGGGAGCAGGTAGCTTCACCAGTGGTTGAGCAGGCTCAGAGGGAGCTAGAGTTCAGAGGGATTCATCCCTCATGATCCAATGGGGAGGAGCAACCTCCCAGGACTATGCAGAGGACAATGGACATGGAGCAGGTAGCTCTGGAGGTTCTGTAGACTCAGAGGGAGTGAAGAAGCTTAGAGGGAGAGTCAGTCGCTCAATGGGAGCCAACCTTCAGGTATAGATGGGAGAGAGACATCTTCCAATACTGTCAGGAAGGCGTCATGGGTTGAGATGGCCAGACATGAGGGTTAGAGGCAAGAGGCTTCTAGGAGCAGGGTGTCTTCCAGGATGGGATCATGTCGAACAATAGGATTTGCTTCAGTGACTAAGGATGCAGCTAGTCAGGAGGACTGGAAAGCAGGATTTGCTTCGGTGACAGAGGGAGTAGCTAATTAGGCAGATTGGAGAGTAGCTGTGGTAGAGGATCCAATGTGGGAGACAAAGCTACTTACGGGCGATGATGGAGGATGGAATGCCTCCCTCGCTAAGAGGGAGTGTTAATTCTTTGGTAGCATCGGGAGGCATTCCCACTTGTGGAGTGTGGTGAGAATACCTTCCTCGCTAAGAGGGAGTGTTGATTTTTGTAGCTTTGGGTAGGTATTCTCACAGGACCCTAGGTATTGGGTATGTGGGAATCGTCGTGGGCACCACATCACACTTTCGGTTTGGTAAAAACCCCCCTTGGATTTGAGTGGGCGCTTCATGGGTTTGGTGATGGGATTTGTGGGATTGTGTTGGGGCTTCACACCCACAAGGAAAGCCTAATTTGATGTTGACTTGTGGAGGGACTTCTATGGTGACCCCTAAGGATTGTATATAAAGAAGTGAGGTCATTGTGACATTACATATCATGTAGAGTGTGTGGAGACATGATGGAGCTAGCATAAGTGAGTCTGCACTTGAGCTAGGAGGATTGGTGATCTTAGCAAAGGGGAGGTCTACAAGGTGGCGAATTTGGCCCAAGAGAGAGGAGCAAAGAAGGTCGCACGTGTGAGAGAATTTTTCGTACCATACATGATTTGCAGGAGGACGAAGCATGTATATACGCGGGTTGCAGAAGGACAAATCGCGTATAGGGTATACAGGATTTGCAGTGGAGCAAACAACGTATGTCTACGGGTTGTCAGTTGGTGAATTGCGTATCTGAGTTTCTGGGCAAGTACAGATCCATACAGGCTGACAGGTGATGTCAGCAGGTCGTACAGGTTGTCTACAACAGATTTGTGTGCAGAGGAGATTCCCAAGGATATTGCTAAGGTTTGGTTTTCTGATTTGTGTGGTTATTGGAGAACAAGGTTGTTCTTAATTTTGGTGACTTTAGAGGACAAGGCTGTCTTCAGATTTTGGTGATATTGTATTAGCTGGGAGGGCTGGTTTTGCCCTCAGGATTTTTGATGTTAACAAGATTACATAACTGAAATTGTGTCTCATGTATATTGATGATTCATCTTTGATCTTTGTGTTTCTGCTGCATATGTTTTCAGTCAATAATTTCAGTGTAAAGTTGTTCAGTGATAACAACTATGGTTTTATTGTTAGATCACTAGGAATCAATTTTTAGATCCAAAATTAGTCACATAGAGTTGCATGTGAAAATTGACAAGCATGTGTGGCCATGATGGCTTATTTACTTCTTTTCCTTGCATGGCTTCATTTTCTATTTGATGAGAGGACTGGTTACCGGATCTTATGCTTGTGGTGGCTGTTTGTATGGTCCTTTTTTGTATAAAATGCATGTAGTCATTACTGTACATATTAATAGAAAAGTGAAGAGTTTTATTCAAAAAAATTAACATTGATATTTACTCTTTGGAATAATAATATTATGGATTGAGTACTCATGATGTGTTATGTTCTTTCCTGCTATGTCTTGAACATACATACACATTGTAGACCTTTTGATGTTTGGTTACATGTGTACATATATATTATTTATCTTTTTCTTCCTCTTATGTTAATTGAAGAGTTACGTACAATCTGAGCTGGAATCAAATATAATAACACTTATCCTCTATTCCATTGTTCTTTAATACTTTTCCTTCACCATTGAATATCAATATTAATCATTTTGAAGAATATTGTAATGATATGCTATGTGATGCAAATATATCCATGGTAGTGGAAAAATTTGCCAAAGCTTTGAGGTTCCTTATTATCTTCTTACTTTTGAATTTGGAATTGTTTCACATTATCTTTTGGTTTTGTTTACGGTGAAATGAGTGAAAAGATTTTCACTGTCTTTGCTTATAGGATGAAAAAGAAAAGGTCTATCTACCATTTTTTCTGTTTGTTGAATTGTCATCTTGTATGCCATTAAACTGCAACAAATCTCAACCAGAGTTCTTTATGTCTAGTTCATTATTCTATATGTTGCCTCTCCAGAGTGTATTTAGCTGTAAGTATGATGACCAGGCTTTTTCTTTTGACAGGCCATTGGAGCAAGTGGTGAACTTATTGGCTAACATTGATGCATGTCATATTAATGATATGATAGATGTTATCAATCATTGGGACTTTCTTTACAGTTGGTAAGCTGTTCAAACGTCAAATACAGGCATAGTGTAAATAACCCTGTTTAGAAGGCAATATATTCAAAGACGTCTTGTCTCTTCTTTATATTAAGACTTGTGAATAACATTTGTTTTATCCACTTGGAACCTTTTGGTGGATGATAGTATGAAACTTGAAGGGCCAGGTATCCCATTAGAAGATGTGAAATTGCTTGCTCCTATAACTAGGCCTTCTGGAGCAATAATTTGTATTGGTAAAAACTATGCTGACCATGTTAAAGAAGTTGATACGTGGAAAACGGCTCCTGGCATAGCTTCTCCCAATATACCAAAGGTTAGTATATAAAATTTTAATTTGCAAAAACTTAAAATTACAACTTTAATGGCTCTTCCTTCCTTCCTTCCTTTGTTGCTAATGAGTTATTTATGCTGTGTGGTCAGCTGCAATTCTAAATGCCATGATTTAGTTACTAAACTCATTCCATTTTTCAAGTTTAGCTTCTTACAACTTTATGTGATAAATAGAAAATGGCCATTTTTTCTAGCTTTGGTGTCAGTCATCTGTTTATTTGTTTGGATTTTTATGTTGTTTGCAATCAATTTCTTCTCTTACCTGGTGAAGATACACTAGAAAAATATTGACTCTTAGACTGAAGTTTGAAGCTGCTACCCTAAACTTCTAGAGTTTCCCAATAATTGTCTCACCTTTTGATAGATATTACACACCATCTTGCTCTTTTATGGGAAATACATCAGTGGTCTGTCAGGGCATGGATTTTCCTACTATGCCAAAGACATCTAAGATAAGGGACTCAGTGTCTTCCATAGATGGCTTTTTGCATCATAATGAGAAACTGCAAAACCAGTGAGTCTAGTGACATGTTTTTAACAGAAAGAATTTCCTTCCTTTTTCATTTTCTTTAGTGATGTTGTATGAGTCTAACTGATACAAAAAACAGTAAATTTGATTGCCCTCAGAAACTCGTTAAGTTTTTTCATTTTTTTCATAGAGGGATATTAGATATCAAGTTCTTGTTCTGATGTTCAGTATCTGTATATTTTATAACTTTACTTGCAAAGTAGTTTCTGCCAGGGCTTCACACTATTGCATGCTTCACTGTAATGTTCCTAACTCGGCTAGTCTAGGAAACACTGCTAAACTGTCAAATCCACTGTTTGATCTGATACTCTGGGGGTTTTTGGATGCGTTTGAGTTAATGTTTTAACATGCTTGGTGATTTTCGCATGTGTGTTTCATTCAATTAGTTTTTAGACAGAATATATGATGCATAAAGAATAAGGAACAAACACCATCTCATTTGTTGAAATATTGTAACTGCAAAGAGTATTCTATTTATTATTGAGTCATTAGATCAATCCCCTTTTGTGGATTGATCATGTCGGGCATTGTAAATGACCAAATCCACTCACTGATGTATCTCATAACGTCCTGTTTGAGGCCCTTCCATAAGAATCTCTCTCTGATCTGCCTGTAGGTTCTGAAAAACCCCTGATGGCCTGCCAGTGGTGAATCATGAACTGCTGCGAGGATCTTCTTCTTGAGTCCTGAGTCTGGCACTAAGTAGACTCTGTCCTTGTAGAATATGACATCGTCAATGACCCTGTACCTGTCATCCTGAACCTGTCCATCCAAAACTTCACAAGTGAACTTGTTCTTGGAATATTCCACTAATAAGTGGGATTTCCAATCTGCTAAAATCTCCATCAAAGAACATAACGCAGGTCTCCTAGATAGTGCATCGGCCACAATGTTCTTCTTCCCCTTGACATACTCTATGTCGAAGTCGAAGGCCTGCACCTTTGTCACCCATTTCTGTTGGCGCTCACTGAGGTCCTTCTGCTCAAGGAAATACTTTAAGCTATTGTGATCTGTTTTGACCACGAATTTGCTACCCACCAAATATTGTTTGAATTTGGTCAAGGCATGCATGATTGCCAACATTTCCTTGTCATAAATGGAGTACAACCTCTTGGGCTGACTGAGCTTCCTACTCTCGAACACAATGGGATGTCCTCCCTGCATCAAAACTGCCTCGATACCCTCGCCGGATGCATCACACTCTAATACAAACGACAAAGTCAAGTCTGGTAATGCTAACACTGGACAGGTGCCCATGACTTCCTTCATGTGATCAAACTTCAAAGGCTTTCTGTGACTCATTGGTCCAGATGAAAGCCCCATGTCGGGTGAGATCTGTAAGTGGTGCTCCAAGCTGAGAAAAACCCTTGACAAACCGCTCGTAGTAGCTGCATAGCCCAAAGAAGCTCCTCAACTCTGTCACGTTCATGGGAGTTGGCCTATCTAGAATGGCCCTGATCTTCTCTTGGTGAACCTGTACCCCCTGTGCACTGATAATGTGGCCCAAGTAAAGCAGCTCCGTCATACCGAACTCACACTTGGATTCTTTGGCGTATAGTCATTGTGTCCCCATGATACTCAATACCTCATCCAAGTGTCTCATATGCTCCTGCCATGTCTTGCTGTAGACCAAGATGTCGTCGAAGAAAACCAAGACCGATTTCCTCAACTGATCCCTAAATATGTGGTTCATGCAAGACTGGAATGTAGCTGATGCGTTGGTTAGCCCAAATGGCATAACCAAAAACTCAAAATGACCAAAGTGGCATCTGAATGGTGTCTTCTCTATGTCTTGCTCTCGGATGCTGATCTGATGATATCCAGAGCGAAGATCAATCTTTGAGAAGAAAACTGCCCCATGCAACTCATCCATCAACTCATCTATGCGAGGGATAGGGTACTGATTCTTGATGATCTTCTTGTTTAAGGTCTGGTAATCAATACACATCCTCATGGTACCATCCTTCTTTAGAACTAAGACAACTAAAGAAGCGAATGTGCTGTTGTAATGTCCCCCACCTCTTGATGAAGAGGTCTGGGAAGACTTAGTGGTCTAGACATCCCCACTAGACCATAGTCTCATACAACATGGGGAAAGGTCAGCTAACTCAATGTTATATTTTGAAGTTGACTTGGAAAAAGGTAAAAAGGGTAAAAGAGTAACTCAATGAAGGAATAGAGCGCTTGAGGTTGAGTTAGGAGTTGACCCTAGGGGTTAACTTAACTCAACAGAGAAACAAAAAAGAAGTATAAAGGAAATCCTAGGGCGCACCTCTCATTCATCTTGGATATTATTGCACTTGGCTATTGGGCTCTTGAGCACACAGTTTTGAGGGTTTTGAGATTACAAACCCTAGAGAACAACTCAGTGGTGAAAGATTCCACTCACCTTGTTCCAAGCTTGGTCTTGGGGATGAAACACTCCACCCACACCATTCTATCATCTTCACAAGTTCCATCATCGATCCAGGAGGGCAGCAGGCCGTACCCTTTGGGGGTTTTCCAGCCGGGGCGCATCATTCCATGGAGAGAAGTTCGATCCAACATTGTGACAGGGTTTATTGACATTCTAGCATCCAGGTATTGTTTGCAGGGCCTTGTTCATCAATCTTGGAGTATTTTTGGAGAGTTGCTTCGGCTAGATATTTATTTACAGCTTTGGGACGTCCTTGAGAGAAGGAGGGCGCAACTGTGATTCAGATTTGCTCATTCTGGAGGGGTTATACCTCAGATCTAATCTTGAGACTTCTCCTAGTGGCTTGTGGTAGCCCGATCTACCTTTCCAGAGAGTTTCAGTGTATTTGGAGACTTGTTCCATCAGGGCCGAATTATTGAGCTTAACAGTCTTCAGGAGGGCACAGTCTTGATTAGGGTTTCAGCTGTTTGGAGGGGGAAGACTTGGCATTTGGACTTCATACTTCAGGAAGGGATTTCCCTTGCCCCGATCTATCTTTTGGTGAAGTTTGGCATCATTTGGAGAGCTCCTTCAGCTAGGTCGAAACCTTGGCCTTCTCATCCATCCAGCAGGACGTGCCAACAACTAGGGGGGTTGAATGTGACCCTAGCTCTTATTGTATTTGGTCTTCATCACACATTCAACCTTTGGAGGCTTATTTTGTATTGCCGGGAGCATTTTGTAGCAACTCATATCTTCTGTCTTGGAGCCATCTGATGTTATTCCAGATCTGCTCCCATATGTATCAAGTTCTTGCTTTTCATAATAATAAGGCCAGATCTATGCTTCGGAGTTCCATATCTTGTGTACTGATTAGATCTTGCATTTGTATTGAGTATATCTTCATGATCTGTGTTGAATAACTGAATATAACCCTAAGGCCGAAATTTGAGAGGCCAACCTGCACATATAAACAATCAAACAGTTAATTCAATGGTTAGTTAGTGTTCCAAGCAAAAAAGTTGGGTTGGGAACATTACAGCTACTGCTCAGTCTGATGTGTCCCATCGCTAGCAATTCCTTAATTGCTTTCTTTATCTCATCCTTGAACCTCCTAGGATGACAATAGGGTGTTGTGATCATAGGTTTGGCCCCCTCCTTCAACTCAATGGTGTGCCCAAACCCCCTGTCCGGTGGCCTCCCTGGTGGAATCGAACAAAAAACCTGCTAATACCGTCCCAACAAGTTCCTCATCTCTATTTGATACCGTTGTCGACCCTCTGAATCCTTCTGCGAAGTGATCAAGCACTCTGCAACATATGCTACCTCCCCATGCCTGAAGATCCTCTCCATCCTCTTGGCCGAAACAGTCCGGGGTGCCCCCGTCGACATGCTCCTCATAACAACCCTCTTCTCGTCACTGTCCCTGAACCCCATCTCCAAGGTTTGGTAGTTAGTGGTGATTTTGCCTAATGTGATCACCCACTGGACTCCCAATACCACATCTGTGTCAGATAGGTCAACTACATAAAATGTGTCTCTCACTGTGTAGTTGCCTAACTTTATCTCTAAGTCCGAGACTCTGTCAGGACACTCCACTGTATGGCCATCTGCTACTGCAACATTGAATCCCTCAAACTCCTCTGTCTGAAGTGACCGCCTCGATACCAATGAAGCATCAATGAAATTGTGGGTGGCCCCACCATCGATGAGGGCGATTTCCCATTGTCCTTGAATAGTCCCTCTGATTCGGAGGGTGTCATACCTGGGAACACCAGAAAGGGTTGCTATGACTCCTCCCTTTGTTGGTTTCCGTGCATAAGCCTGCTCAAGAGGCTGTGTAGCTACCAGTGGGTGGGTCCCTGCCGGTGTCGGTGGTCTCTGTGGAGGCTGCTCCTCTGTCTGTGATGGCTCCTCCTCTGAGCTAGTAGATCCGTTGTCCTGCTCCTCCTCCTCACTATCCATACTGTTTATTGCCACCTCAATATAATGGATCTCTCCCTTGCCCAGGCACCTATGGCATGGAACCCAAGGGTCTTTGACTCTCTGCAAGAGAAGCACAACTTCTTCCTCATCAACTCTCGTCTGGTGTCATCGTCTAATTTGGGATTACCCTTCCATTCCCTTTGAGGATTTCTGTGATCCTTATCTCTCTGTGGTACAAAGGGTTTGGTAACAGGTTTGGGTCTTTGTGTTGAGTCCCCTATGTGTCTTGTGCGCACAATGGCCTCCTGTAGGGTGTGAGGCTTGAAATCCTTAACCCAACCTCTCAATGGATCCGTCAATGCCTCGGTGAACAACATCACTAGTCTGTGCTTTTATATATCGGATACGGCCACTGCCTTCCGTTGAAACTCTGTGATGAAGGTCTCGACTGATCCTGTCTGTCTCAACTGTGTAAGGTCCCTGAAATGGAGCTCTGGATCTCTCCTGTCAAATCTCTCCATCAACCTCTCAGTGAACTTCACATATGAAGTAATGTGGCTGTGACCCAAGGTCACTAGCCCATGGTACCACCACTCGTAGGCCTCCTCATCCAAGTGCAAGGTGGCGAAACTGATAGCCTCTGACTCTGTCATCGGGTTAATCTTGAAGTATGTGTCAAGCTTCTGTACCCATGCCTGAGTTGAGCATCTCGATGATCTATCGAAAGTAGGAATGTTCAGCTTTCCCACTTTCTTGATGAAGTCCATGTTGTGAGTTTGCCCATTGCCCCTCTTTGCCTCTCGGGGTCTGTTTCGATATCTGACCGAACAATAGTCTAACAAACTCATGTTTGCATGGAACTCTGGTCCTAGTGCCAAGTAGTCTCTCCTGTACTCCTCGAATGGATCCCGTGGCACTACCTGTCCCTGGCCTAGCTGTCCTCCCGCATGCCCTGGCTGTCCCAATGGATGTCCGCCCTGGAATTGTAGCTATAAAGGTTGGGGAATCCTCCCAGAAGATGTGTAGGCTTGGACTGGTGAAGAGTGTGTAGTATGTACTAGCTCCCCCTTGAGATCCACTGGAGCCACTGGCCCCACCTCCCCCGTGTCCTCTTGAACCACTCGCTCCTCCTGCAGGATTGGCACCTATAGTGCTCACGCTATGATGGATCATTTGTGTATTGATGGCCATCTATGCTATGGCGTTCATCATATCCCGCTGTCCTTTGGCTAGGTCATTCAAGATGGCCTGCGTACTGTCTGACTGTGTCTTGGGGCCTTTCCCCTTACCCTCTGGAGTCTCTCGTCTGTCACCCATACTCCTCTCTATCTTTGCCTCTGTGTTAGAGCTGATATTCTCTCTGTCCTCTAACTCTGGCTCTGTATCGGATTGAGTGTGTAAGGGAGTGTAGTCCCTTCTATTCCTGTCTCTCCGGTCTCTGCTATGACCTCTGCGATACTGAATGTACTCGTCCCCAATATGTCTTCGGCCCTCTGGGTATTCTTCACATGTTCCCGGAATCATGGGGTCATGAGAAGGACTTTCTTCACAGGCTGGCAGGAAGAAAGATCTGATACCACTGTAATGTTCCTAACTCGACCAATCTAAGAAACATTGCTAAATTGTCAAATCCATTGTCTGATCTTATACTCTGGGGGTTTCTAGATGCGTTTGAATTAATGCTTTAACATGCTTGGTGATTTTCGCATGTGTGTTTCATTCAATTAGTGTTTAGACATAATATATGATGCATAAAGAATAAGGAACAAACACCATCTCATTCATATGTATTATGAGGGAAAATAGCAGGAAATACAATAATATGTTGAAAGCAGATGAAATCGTCAGCTAGATCTCGTGGATCGTCACTGGAATACAAGCAACTAATATAAAATACCCGTGATCATATGATGAAGGCAGATCTGCGCATGCACGGATAGATCGACAAAAGGATGCAGTTCCGAAAACTCACGGCAACTACTGCAACTCTGGAAAACTCGCCCTGGTGGCTATACTCAACAGAATCGCTTGGAAACTGTCCCAAACTGAGCGCCCTGGCCTCTAGGCTACTACTGATGACTGACGAACTGAAGATTGGATGCCCGAAGCTCTGGATGTCATCCCCTGGGGGGTTACGCATCTCTTGGGCTCAATGAGTGCGCCCTTATGATTTCACCGATGGAATCTGCTTCTATATAACTCGAAATGTGCGCCCTGGCCAATGCTGTACTGGGTTGGGAGGGTTTCCTCGGATCTGATCGGGAACTCCCTCTGGAACCCCAAATGCCCCTCCTCAAGAGCTGTGCACTATTTGGCTATCTGCTGCGCTCAAAGAGATTCCACCATCAGAATCTGATGACTGGTGGCTTAAAAGATGCGCCCTAGCTAGTCCTCAACTGGGTCAGGAGGAATCTGCAGAATAATCTCTGGCCTCGTGCAACTACACAAAACCCTCCCTAACCCTTGCGCCCTCGCTGGCTGAACTGCGCAAACACTGCAAACTGTATACTCCTGAATAGCACAGTGAAATACCTGGATGGTATCTCCGATAGGCTAGGGTGTGTCTCTCAACACCGAAACCGATCAATGGTGGTGGTTTCCTCCATAAATCCACAAAACAACAGAAGGTCAATTCTCCTCCTCCTCTGGAAACTCTCTCAACATCAAATCATAACATAATGAGGATTTAGGTTGAATTCCTCTCTTTATACACTCCCCGATCTAATTCTTCGTTGACATCACTTAAGCTAGGCGCTTTTCCTCCTAATGTGATTAATTAATTAATTAAGTCTCCCCCTCAACACCTTTTCATTCTATTTCTCCGTTGACTTTAGCTTAAGTGACTTTTCCTATGCTTTTTGGCTTAATTAATTGTTTAGCCACTAAATCACCCATTATTTCTCCTCTTGTTCACTGTGTGTGCCTGACTATAGTCTACGGGAACAAATAGACTACTAAGTCACTCCCTGCTGGCCTACTCTTGGGAACGGGACATCACATTCACCTACCAACTGATTTGTCATTATCAGTTTTTAACATTGAAAATCAACATTCTTTTGTTGTCATGTAAGAATTTCTTAAATTTTATTTGCTATCCCTTAAATTTTTCTCTTTATAATTAGAGTTTCACTTCAATATGGTCTACACTTCACTCTGTGTGGCATATCCTAGTTGATTGGTTATTGGATGTAACTTTTTCTTCTAGTTGGTGTAGCATTCACAATGGTCTTCTGCTTGTCAGTTCTGAAAACTCATTAATTAATAAAGTTTCTTTCTTTACTCTTTTCCTTTTGAGTTTGAAATAGTTCTGTGTAATTAGTTGCCTGTTTCCTTTATTCAAGTCTTAGATGACATTTATAATCTGCTTTCTATTCCTTGTTGTAAAAATCTTTCAATGCATAGCAACTAAAGGTGGGTATTTCTTTTGGAAACATAAGATTTTACTCTGGATTAATTTGGATGGAAATTTTTTGTTGACATGTTTCAAGCAGAACTTTTAATTGCTTTCTCTAGGAAACCCCTGCAAAGAATTCTGCTTTATGGTACTTGAACGGATCCCTAGTTTTTATCCCCAGATGTGACTTGCAAGTCCAGATTTGAATTCACGACTTTAAATTTTACTCTTGTTTGTACTTTATATGGATCACATTAATCTGCTATACATATACACCTATGCATCCTTACTGATTCTTCTGTAACTAAAATAGGGCAGTGACACAATGCATTCTATATTTGGAATCACTCCATGCCATGTAGCAATTTAATTTTTTAGTATTGAGCGCATGTATCAATTATATCAAAAACCTTAGTTTCCTGTAAAAATCTCCATAATAGACCTATTATATTGCATAAGGAAATTTCAATTATTCCATGTTATGCTGGTTTAAGATCTCTATTATGGCATACCTATAATATGTTCCCACACTGGTGCTTGTCTGGATTTTCAGTTTTTATTCCCTAGTTATTTTGAAGCAAGAAATATGCAGGTCAAAGTGAATGGTCGTATATGATGAAATGTGGCGGATTGTTTTACTCATCTATCTACCAGGTAGTTGCCAAGTTGGCTTCATCTCTAGTGACTTTCTGCTTGGTGATTGCTTCCTCTGCTTATCTTGTATGGGATGACTTCTCATTGATTGCTATAGCCATATGAAGTGGCCTTTTCTGGAAATGTATTTTCTAAAGAATTTCAGCTATGGTTCATCTTCAGTTGGATATAAGTCTGCGCTTTGGGATCCTTATGCGGATCTGCTGATATTTTCTTCATCATGATGTCTGAAATCCTCTGTTTCATGAATCATTATCAACATTAATGTTTACTTATTTCTACTTAAATAAAATATTGTTTTAGTTTCTTTTAAATTTCTACTTTTGTGTGCATTTTGAAACTTAATAGATTAAACTGCTACGTTTTTGTATCCATCTGCTTCCATGGGATGCATTTTATTTTGCAGGACATATTGCATAGTTAGCCAATCCAAATGGATAAAAAATGTATATACAAGAATATAAAGTTGGTCTATGGTTTGGAGCTGAAGTTTAATTATTTTTTTAATTCAGTATCCCATCGTCTTCACAAAGGCACCACAGTCAGTTATTGGACCAGGAGCTGCAATAAGATATCCTCATTTAATAACAACCCAAGTGGACTATGAAACTGGTAACTGTTAATCTTATTTTTTATGCTTTTTTGTTTTCAATGGGTTTATCTGTTGTTCTATAAGAGATTAAAGTAAAACAAATTCTCATAGAATAAACAACTAAATTATAGGAGAGCTTACATCCACAAGGTGTATCCAATCATGTGGTACAGCCTTAAATCTTTCATAATACTTGCAAGAGAGAAAGTCTCATTGAAAGTTCATTATAAAATTGTGTGAGAGGATAAGGCACTTGTACCCTTGGGTGGATTTTAATGAATGCCTTGAAAAAAAGAGGACCTTCAACATAACATCTCTTAAAACTATAAATATTAATGATAAAACAATGATTGGTGTATTTTTTTGTGGATGGTAAATATAAACCTCTGGACTTGGGTTGAATCCCATGGATTCGTATCATTACAAGCATAAGTGTATAGCTTGTGAATGTTACCACGCATGATGCATGAAGAGTTGTACCATGTTGAAGACCCTGTTCAGCAGGTTGCATTGTGGAGGATTTTTGGCTTGATGGCCATTGGTTCCAGCTTTTGATGTCTATGTTGTCATTAAGCATCACCTTTTGAGGCATCATCACATATTTGGAGATATGATAGCATATGTGGCACCCTTGGAACCTTCATTCACATAGTTTCATGCATGATTGTTTACTTGAACGGATTTCTCACATATTCCTATGTGCATTCACATATTTGGAGGTGTGCCACATCATCAAGACATGGATTTGAGGAGCGCTTGTTGACCACCTATCCAACTAGGTGTCAACGTTACCATGAAGACATGCACCTTGTACCACGACAAGGTTGAAGACCTATGGTTCAGCAGGGCAATTTTGCCCCCAAAACTTCTATTTCTCTCTTTTCTTCTCCACGAAATGTCCGCTCCCTTGCATGGGATTTTTTGTAATGTAACATGTTACCATGGATCAAGTTTTGTAATGATTTGGTTGCCTAGGACTTTATCATTAGGGAAGTCCTTTCATCGAGTGCTTTTTTTTCCTTCGGTAATTAATTTTGCTTTTCAATGATTTTAAGTACTTATGTTTTTCACTCAATAATCCTCCAAAGTGGTGAAAGATGTTCTAATGATCGAGCCCAGTAGGTGACTAAGGGCTAGATGTGTTGTAAATGGCCATACTAGACATCTCCTAGAGTCTCGCGGAATTTGTTAAGTTTTGATAGGTGTTTTTAATAATTAAATTTCCTGTTAATTGGAAATTTTTATTTATTTTTGATGTAAAATGTAAAAATTTGGTCCTTGGGGATTTTGTATAAGGGTGTGGGTACTCAAATCAAATGGATTATGACCCCTTACACCCTTGGACCAAGTTTCAACTCATTTGGACAAGTTTTGCTTAGTCAATGTCCATGAGGAGTCCAAGTTAGTGAAAAATCAGCAAATAATTGGCTAAAGTAAAAAATGCCTAATTTTGTAAATTAGTCTAAAGTCATGAAAAAGGGGGAGGAAATGTTTCCTAATGTAATTCCTAAGTTAGAAGGTGGTAATCCACTAAGAAAGGGGCGCCCCAAGTCAAGCGTTGGTGACTTCATGTGTTTCCCTAGCAAGAGGGGCGCCCCCCTCTTCATTAGCAATTGGCAAATGTGAAAAACAAAGGTTAGGGAGGGCTCCACACCTTGGGCGCCCCCCTTGGAGCCTATAGAGATGATTAAACACAAGTAAAGGGGGTTCCAACCCCCTCACTCCCTAGCTCCCTCTCTCATGGTGCGCCCCCCTCTCTCTTGGTGTGCCCCCCTTGGAAGTGGGCCTCCCTTGCATGCAAGTGACACTTGGAGAGCATGCAAGGGGGTTCTCCTCTCCCTCTCTCCCTTAAAAGAAGCTCACCTCTCCTGATTTTGACATGAATTTTCATTGTAACTTCATGCTGCCCAAATTTCCCCTCATTCTCTCTTGCTCTCCCACTCTATTTTTCTCTTGTATTCTTGCTGCAAATTTGCAGCCATCTCTTGGATAATAAAAGTTAAGCTTTGGAGGATCTCTTGGTTTTCTCTTGGTGTTCTTTCATGGTGTTTTCATTGAGGTAACATAGCTGCAATTTTCTGTGTATTTTCTTGCTTACATTGTTCTACTTGAAAACTCCAAACAAAGTGTTTTGCTGGGGATAGATTTGTGATAGTTTTGTCATAAGTCTATGTGGATTGTTTCTCTTTGTGTTTGGAAAGTGTTTTGCAAACCATTGTGAAGATATCACCTTCTTGCCTCATTGTGTAGCAAGGATTTCAACATTTGTAGGTTACCAAGGGTTTGGAGGAGTGGATTCTAAGTCTGGATGCCCACTTGTCCAACCACAAATCACCATTCTTTTTTCTGATTTCATTTCCAGCAATATCTAATTCATTTTTCAGATCTATTTATTCTCTAATCTTGTAAATCCAATCATTTCTAAGTTCATATTTTTACTCATAAAATTTCTGTTTATTATACTAACAAATACTAACTTGTTCCAAGTTCATCTTTAGCATTTTCCAGCATAGAAAGCTTGCTGTTTTGCGCAGGTTTTCGCCAAGTTAATGGGAGGTGCTGCCCATTTTTGCCCACAAAGAGCTCAAGGAAGCATCCAAGAGTTATGGTGAAAAACCCCTTCACTCCTCTTCCTTTCTAAGGCATTGTAAGCAGCCCAAGAGAGTCTCTTGGGGCTTGCATTCTTCATCTATTGTTCTATTTCGTAATTTTCAAATTATTTCAAGTAATTAGGTGCCCACACCTTGCATATGAGTGGCTTTGCCACCCTTGCAATATCGTGTTGGCTAGAGTAGATTTAATTTTCTGATATTTGCATAAGTTGATTGCCCCACTTCTCCCATAAAGAGAAGGTCGTGTGGCTAGCTTTTGTTCTTTTTCCCTTCAAGTCTTTTGCCCACCTTGGCCACAAAATCGGTAGGCTTGTCCTCCACATTGTGCCAAAGTTGTGTGGCTAATTTGTTTATTTCATTCATTTTAAGTTATTTGGATTGTTTGCCCACACCTTGAATGTGAGTGGCTTTGCCACCCTTGCAATATCGTGGTGGCTAGCAGTTAGAATTTTCAATTTTCGCAAGTAAACCAACATCGCCCCGCCATTTGCCCCGTATTCCCTTCCCTTGCCACCTTGTGGATCTTGGGTGACAAAAAATGGCAAAGGATTGTGTGGCTTGCATAATTAGGCACCCTACTCTTTTATTGTTTAACCACTAAAAAGAGGTGACTGTGGAGGCTACTTGGGGTTGAAGCCGGGGACGGTTTCGTGGCACTACGTGTCCTCCTTGTTGAGTGCCCAACATCTTGGATTTGACCTGTGGAGCTAGGGGGGAACCTTGTTGTTCCCTTGTTGAGCACCCAACACTTCCTCTTGGTTAAAGGATAAGGAACTTGGGGTAGTCACATAGTTTAGGATTCTTGCAATTTACATCTAATTACCCTAAGTTAAAGAGAGACCTAAAATTTATTAAAAGCAACCAACTCACTTTTCAAGTCTTGCAATTCCCTTTTCATACAATTTATTTTCGAGCACTTACATTTCATTCATTTCGAGCAAGTTCTTTACATGTGAATATTTACTTGTCAAAGCATTATTTATTTGACATTTCAAGCATTTTTTAATTCTTTGAGAAATAATTGTCTTAAGTACAAAGTCATTTTTATTGTTTAAATCATTGTGTAGATATTCTGTACTCTATTTCAAGTTGTAGAAATATCTTTTATTGTGCATATCTCAATAAGTGAAATTTGATAATCTTTAGGCACTGGTTTATTTGTTATCTGGTAAAAGAAAAGGTTTGCTTGTCATTGAAAGAATTGCATTTGCATTGTTTGCTTGTCATTCGGTTGGGTCTTGTTATCGCTCAGTTTGTAGGATAGGTTTAGTAGCTTGGAGGTAAGACTCAAACTGGCGTAACAAGAGCTTCCCCACCCATTGTCACCTCGATGGGGAGCTCTTTCTATTTAGGGTGGCTAATCCCAAGGGAGACGTCCCTAGTAATCTGGGGTTCTGAAAGGTCTTAAGGTTTAAAAGGTCAAGCTGAGGGTTTCCTTTCACAGATTACTGCCAAAAGAGATAGTCAAAGAGAAGGTATTCCACTGAAAAGGGACCTGTTTGCGCGACAAGGCAGATAAAACTAAAACGTGCAAGCAGTGGTTAGTACTTCAATTGCTAATGACTATCTTCAATATATATATGAGCAATAATAACATGTAATTATTGACGAAGTCAATGATTGCAAATAAAGACAATGACTTATAATATTACTTCTTCAATAAATACAAAATGGTGCTTGCATTCAATGTATAAAATCAATCCTTATGTTATCACAACACATTAAATGTGCTCATACATATATATTATTGGTGCTGCATCACTATGTGACGTCAGCCCTAATCTAAGTTAGTTTTGATAGACAAGAGAAGAACGTTTTGCTAATTAAGCCAATG
>JZKD02S1672892.1:34240-44727 GCA_000966675.3 Picea glauca
ACAGTTCCACTTGTTGAAGAGACCTCCCTTCCTGATGTTACCCAGGATCCTGCTGACCCACCTGAAGTTGAACTAGTCATTTCCTTGCATGCCCTCACTGGCTTCTCTGCTCCAAAAACCATCAAGCACATTGGCTATATTAAGAATAGGAAGTTCATCATCCTTGTTGACAATGGTAGCACCCACAAACTTATTCATCATCACATTGCTCAGGGAACCAATTATTATATTCGTGTTGTCAATAATTTTCAAATCGTGATAGAAAATTGTGGGTCCATGAAATGTGGTGGGAATTGTGAAAATGTACATCTTCAAATTAGAAAATATAACCTGAAATATCATATGTTTTCCATTGAAATGTGCGATTGTGACATTGTGCTAGGTGTTGAATGGTTATGCACTTTGGGTCCCATTCGTATGGATTTTAAGGAATTAACCATGCAATTCCAACAGGAGGGACAAATGTATCACTTCCAAGGTATCACATTTGGTTCTCTTGATATCATCATTTCCCATCGCATGGAAAACTTCCTCAAGAAAGGCCACTCCAGTATTATTTCTCAACTCCATTATATTCACATGGTTGAGACACCCTCTGTGCATCCTAAATGTTGGATCATGTTGTCATTGATGCCAATGGTTTGATTGATTGATGTCATTGATTAATGGAAAGTGATTGATTGACGATTGATGTAATGTAATATGTATTGTCCTCAATGAGAATGCATAGATGAATATGGATCAATGAGTTGTCATTGATATGATGAATATGGATCAATGATTTTTCATTGATACATGATGCATAGTTGATGTCAATGATGAAGTGGTGGATTGATGCAAAGATGAATCATTATAGTCTTATCATGGTTTATAAGGTGCACAAATGGATAAACTCCAAAGTGGTGCTCTTATGGTTCCCTCATGGGAAGACGCTTTTCTTATTGAGTTATCATAGAAGAATGGTTGCGGGACCCATGATTGTATGTGGAATAATGAGATGAATATCATTGAATTTGTTGGTGAAAATATCCTAGATGGATATTTCTTTTCATGCCATTTCTGGTGGTATGTGGAATTTCACATAACTCGTCATGGTTTGAGAGTTATGGCCTTACGAAGTTGGAGGACCCCCATATGAAGGATTGAATCCCCCAAGGTCAAAGATGTCAAAGTGATCTAAAAAAAGAAATCATTATTTAAATGATAAAGTAAAGTAACAAATTCAAGGTGGATTATTTAAATAATAAAGAGAAGTGACAAAATCAATAAATGACAAAGCAAGGTCACAAAATCAAGAAGGAATATTTAAATGATAAAGTATTGGAGAACTTTCTATTTATGGAAAGTGGATAACCCTAAAATAAGGAAAATAGGTTAAGTGACCTAGAGGATGAAAGTATAAATAATATATCTATGGACTCTTGCAAAACATCCTTTTTGTGGATCAATGGAGAGCTTCTTATGAGAATATCTTTTGGAGTTTTGATGGAGATCTTATTATGAGAGCATATTTGGTGTGGATCTCTTGAGCATGATTGAATATCTATTCTAAGAAAGAGAGCATGAGGAGGATATCATGGACGCATTGAATTTTTGATAAGTTTGATATCATGATGACGAAATTCTCAAAATTATAGAAAACCCTATTTTCTGGTGCATACATAGGTTGTTTGTGTACAGGGTGCGTATAAGCAAGATGTCTATGTATAGGGTGCATACAGTATGTGGGTTGTCAGTGTACAGGGAGTGTACAATGGATAAAATCATGGAGATTTATTGATGACAAGTTGTTGAATACTGAAGCAAGTTCCAGATCTGCATTCTATGGGCTCAGATCTGTCACTAAGACACTTGTATGGTTACATTATTGTCTTGATGGATAGTATTTCTTGTTGTGTTTTCAATTCTTAGGGAATTCTTGGTATGGATGTTGTGATGTGGTTTATGTTGGTTGATGGAGTGAGTAGTACTCTTTTGATTTAGTTGTGATATGATTGCTATGGTATACTAGTTTCTTATACATGATTGAGTTAGCATTCATATTGATTGGTTGTGGAGCATGAGTAAGCTATTGGAGATCTTGGATCTGTTGTGACTGGCTGGTGGTCAGTATGGACAGCGAGAGACAAAACATAATGATAAATTGTTAATCTTGAAGGATAAACCGTAATAACTCAGAAGGTATATGAAAGCTATTGTATACACTAGCCATGTACATATGTGGGTTGTAGTGAGATAGGATGCGTACACATGTGGGTTGCACTAATGACAGGTTGTGTACCTGTTGTAGATTGCTATATGTTGAGGATTATTGCCTCATCTTAGTTGGTGTTGAGGATGTAACCTGAGTCTTTCATTATAGAGTTGGTGCTCTTGTAGAGTTGTACTCTATTCAGTTATTGCTAAAAAACCCCAAGGATTGTAGTTCGTAATAAAAATAAAATTGTACATACATATTGTGTTCTTTGTGTTTGTTGTGGTGATGAATTATTGATGATACATTGCTAATATATGTTTCTGATATGTGTTCACATATAATTGGTTATAAATGACATCAATGAGTAATGAGTAAATATTGAATGCTAACTAATGAGTTTTGTGGAAGAGGGAAGTTTTGGGAAATATATCCCCACACTCATTCAACCCCCCCCTCTAAGTGTGGTAGGTGTGTCCAACAATTGGTTTCATAGCGGGCCTTCACTACAAGACTTAACAAGATTGAAGGAGATCCATAGACACACAGATGGATGATGAAATACCAATCCTTGATGAGGAAAACTATTCTACATGAAAAATAGATATGAGAGTGTATTTGAAGACAATGGGAGAAACTATTTGGAAGGCATCCATTGGTGGATCAGTTCCATTGAATACCAAGTCAAAGTTTGAATCTCAAAGGGAGGGAAAGAAGAATGATGCATTCACTCTAAATACCATTCTTAGTGGACTCTCAAGACCTATCAAAGAGATCATGGTACAATGAACTTCTGCCAAGGATCTATGACTAAAGCTACAGGAGACATATCAAAACAAGGAAGAAGATGACGAAGAACACTCCATCAAGATCGTTAAAKGTAAAGAATCTCCAAAGAYTCTTGAATGCATTATTTATAAATGTTATCTTAAAAACATCTCAAATGAATACAAAKAATCAAGTGATAATGGTAGCACAAAGGAAARCAAAGAATCAAGKGATGATGTTGGCAAAAAGGAAGATCTTGAAAGTAATCCAAATGAAGGTAAAAAMTMTCCAAAGACTCTTGATTCCAAGAATTCAAAATGTGATGATGTTGAATGTTTCTACTCAAGTGAAAAAKAAGATCTAGAAATAGTTTGTGTGAAGTTTGATGGTAGTTATCCCATGAAATTAATAGAAGAAGATCTATTAGAACTTCAAAAATAAGTTGAAGAGGGTGTATACAGATATA
Organism: Picea glauca; assembly: GCA_000966675.3. Taxonomy (NCBI): domain Eukaryota; kingdom Viridiplantae; phylum Streptophyta; class Pinopsida; order Pinales; family Pinaceae; genus Picea; species Picea glauca. Next base: position 37,669 of record JZKD02S1672892.1, read on the forward strand.
GTAGTGATCATTATTATACACACTATAACTATCTTTCAGATAACACTAAGAAGTTTCTTATGAGGAATAAAAGGCACATCTTGAAGTTAAAGGGAATGCCCAAAGAAAAATAAGAGAGAAATAAGACCAAATTAGAATAAAAGGAGGAAGAAATCACAAGACTAAAGAATGAAAAATAAAATATGAAGGTAGATGATGAGATTAGAAAAAGTTTTGAAACTATTATTCATCTCAAGACCCAAATTGAAGAAGCCAAAAGGATACAGGAACTATTGAAGGATCAAATAAATGAAAAGGAAGAGTCATATCATAAGTTAGAAGCTGAATTTGTTGACCTTAGAAAGAAGGTAAATAAGCCAAAACAATTCTTGAATAGCTCAAGAATCTTGGATAAAATCTTGGAAAGTCAAAGATCACCATGTGATAAATCAGGTCTTGGATACAAAGGAGAAGATACACATGTTGAAGAAAGCACCTCAAAGAAGCATGAGGTAATTCCATCAAAGAGGGAAGACAATGTTGCAAAGAAACCATCTACACTAGGCAAAGAAAATTTCAAAAGAACAAAGCAAGGAAGACATCAAGAAACTATATTTGGGACACCAAAGAAAAAGTATGAAAGTATTTTTCATGGGCATTTTTATTCATGTAATGAATATGATCACAAAGATTTTGAATGTAGATCTTATGAAAGGATATATAATGGAATATTCTATAACACCATAAGGTGTTGGAGATGTGATCAAGAAAGACATATTTTTGTTCATTGTAACACCATGAGATGCTACAATTGTAGTGGATTTGGCCACCAATCCCAGGAGTGTTGGAACACAAGAAGAAATTCCATGATGAGAACTTCAAATAGCATGGCTGGAAGAAGGAATGAAGTAAGGAAGTGTTGAGAGGTAAAAATGACCGCTCGTCAACTGAAAGAGCGAGTCCAGTTTGGGGTTGTCTAATTAATCCAATCCATTTGGATTGACTCACTCTGATGGGTTTAATGGCTCCATTGGCCAATCTAAAGTCCTAAAATAAACAAATAAAAAAATAAAAAAAAATAAAATAACTTGCTAATTACTAATCACTGTTATATATATGAACACATAAATATACAACTTATTTTAAATAATATTTACACACAGAACTGTTTGTCTAATTCATATACATGTTATACAATTTATGAGTTTTAATCTGAACTCACTAAAATCAATGTAAAAATGTCTCTTTTGATGAAAGAAGATAAAGAAAGAAAAAAACACTATTTCTTTTTGGTTTGTTTTTATCTCTATTGCATCTGTAAAATCAAAATCAAGCTACTATTGAAAAAAAATATGTAAACAGTGAAAACCAAACCATATGTAAGAGTTTCTATATTAAACAAGAAAATAAAAGGAATAGACTAACCTATTTATCACTTGAAGAGTATGAATCTGACGTTTGTATAATCATGAATCGTCCATTCAGTCTATCCTAAGATAAATCTGTTGTGTACTTTTGCATTGTTTGGAATAAATGTCAGACAGTTTGTTGATTGTTGTATTTAAATGATAAAATGATAGAACGTAAAATAATAACTGTGATATATGAGACTGCAAGTAATTACACATAAGATAAATCCGACAGTAACGACCCGCTTTTAATCACTGAAAAAGATTAAGATAAACCTTATCATCTGAATTGAATGATCATTCACTATTTTCATATAATTGAAGCATAAAATTGTGAACTATATGAAAGAAATTATCTTAACGACATAATAATGTGTGAAGACAAAAGATATAAACAGTCATCAGATTATCAAGATAAACAAATCATGGATAACAACAATATTTACAAATAGATAAAGAAGAAATGTAAACATATGTTATATCCAAATTCGAGTATAAGTTGTCCACAACTAGCCCCAGGCCAAGATGTCCTTATTACAAAAAATAATGGGTTTTTAAAGCCTTCAGAAAGGTAATTGTTTTCTCTTCTGAGATCATATATTGGTTACAAAAATAAAAGGGGGATATAAACACCCAGATCATACTAAATCCTTTAAAGCTCAAAAAATTTCATTTTTGTTTGTACAAAAAATGTATCATAGATATGGCTAGAAAGTCTCAAAGATGCTTTAGATCACTTGGTAACCATGAACTCCTGAATATCCTAAAAAGAAAAGGAAAAATAGAGAGATTTAGATACATATTTAACCATTAATTTGCAAATTTTGAATTAACATAACTGGCTATAGAATCTGTTAATTTTGTAGCTAGTTATTTTAGTAAATGAAATCCAATTTATTGAATGAATAAAACAATCTAATTTATTTAGTAAATAACCATATTTTAAGATAAAAGGAATCATACCTCTAAATGTAAATCAAATCATAGAAAATGATCTTAGAATTCACTATTTCTATTGTAGCCTCAATGTTTTTAAATGTTACATTCCTTGTAGTCTTCATACATTTCCCTTTTCCTTGAAAGATAGACTCGAGCCTATGGTTTTTATTTGTTAAGGCATCGATATGATCAGTGAGAGACTTAACCTATGACTGTAGGATAGGTATATCAGTGTAGTATTTATCAATCCGGAATAGGTAGACTTCACACTTCGACTGTGCGACGGTTTCTTGGGAATAACCACGATTGTGAACTAGAACATATTCAACATGGATTATAGATTCATTACACAATTTAATACCAGGAAACTCTACATTATGTTTCAGACAGGGAGGTAGATTGTCCACAAAGTTGTAAGGCTGATCGAGGTGTGGTTGGAACGAAAGAGGGTCTTCTTCAGCAAGGAACCTATCGATTTCAGAGTCCAAACTCTCATGGACCTTGATCATCTTGATCGAGTTCGCATGAGGGTTCGAATTGTTACGGAGCCTCCTCGAAATTAACCTTCCAACTCTCTTACTTTTAAAATTCAAATCAACATGGTCTTTAGATGTCTTGCCTATAGGTTTGTTTGAAAATTTAATAGAGTTGTTAGGCTGTGTAACTTGCTCATGGGCCTGCTCAATAACCTTTGGATTGAGTAAGGGTTTGTTGTAGGAGGCCAAGACATAGGCATGGGTAGGTGAGAGGGAAATGTAGGGTAGATTAAGGTTTCTTCAATCACAGACTTGTTGATCTCTTCAACATTGGGGTTAGAGAAATAATTTATGATTAAAAACGAATCCCAATTATCATTCTGCAACTCTAATTGATGTGCAAGTAAAAAATTTACTAATCCGTGATGGAAGAGGCTCGAGTATGATTGTTGCTTTCTATACCTTTTGCCCATTTTGTAAAGGCTCCTCAATAAAGAATAAGGCATGTTTAAAGGAAACCCCATGAAAATCATGAGCAGATGCATATGATAAAGAAACACAAGACCAAAACATCCTTCACAGTTGAAAAACTGTTTCAACACAGCAAGTAGACCATGCCATCGAGATTTCAGTAAGGATATGGGCATACCTCTGTCACATCCTTTTATTTTCTGAGATGTAAAAAGAAGACTCCAAGGAACCTCTTCTACCTTTTCATTTTTGAACTACCTTTGACTACTCATAGGGAGTCCTATAGCTTGGCTCAAGAAATCCTCTGTAACCTCGATTTGAGCATCACCCACCTTAGCTCTACACCCATCGAAGGAGAGAGTGAATTCTTGAGTAGTTTGTAGATTGAAACCCTGGAATTTTCTAAGGAAAATGAGCCAACCATTATTCTCAATATCCTCTCTGGCATCATCATATAAGAGAAAATTTTGAGTGCCATTAGCTTTGACTCTAACAAAAGGAGCCATATTGAATCAAAAGGCAATCAATCAAGAACAACACGTAGGGAGGGTTTGTGAGAATAGACCAGAGCCATACCTCGAGCCCGAGAAACACCAATAGTCTATAGTGTATGGGGAGAAAATACATAACGAAAAGATAGGCATTCTCTTGAAATGAGTGTGAGGGGTGTTGTAGAGCCTCAGACCAAGTCTTGAAATGATGATCTGACTGTAATCATATTGCCACCTTTCATAAAGTACAATCCATGACCAGAGCATAACAATAAGTGCACAACATAGTGGGTTTGATCATAAAGTTTGGGAGAATGAACCTTATAAATAAAAACCTAGTGATGAGGAAACATCTGAATAAGAACCACACAAAAACCATATCAATTCTCAAATCATAAGGTCTTTTGTTGATATAATTAACAATTCCTAAGCATGCTTGTTATTCAAGGAATCAAAACAAACATAATAGTCTTCATAGCAAGGAACAAGGCTTCATTAATAGACTATAGAGACATCTTGTACTTCATATATCTTTCAAATATAATGGTAACACAGTTATAAGTTTTTAATGCTTCGTTTTCATGCTTTCAGTCATGAACGAAGCATGAAAAACAACAATAGGGAAAACTGAAAATTTACAATTGTCATGGAAGAAATTTCTTATGAAGAAAAGAAAAATGTATGACCCTCATTAGGTAGCTACATAGATCATTTAATTGATATAAAAAAATAAAAATATGTTGGGCTACTAATAATGGTGACATGATGGGAGAAGCAGTTATCTCTGTAATACAAACGAGTTCAGGTTAGAGAAATCTAAAAGATTTCAAATCAAAGAAAAACTGAAAGGTTGTTTGAACATCTTTAATAATCATGACACAGTCCATTTTAAGATATCACTTGTTAAAAAAAACAAAATCTGGTGACAAACTTCACAAAATAAAGCCACGACATTTAAGTTAATGTCTCCAATATTGTTGACAGGGCCACTGCTTCTAGCAGGCATCCATAGCCTCGACATGGATGTCAATTAACCCACTCTGATGTCTATATCCTATCCAAGAAATTTCAAATCAGAACAAAGGATCCTGATGGCCAAAAATAAGATTCATACCTGAGAATTTTCTCTTACCTGACATTGCTTCGATGCCAACGAGCCTGTTCTGTACCCCGACGAAGTTGTCTTGGCATCATGCATGCATTTACCTTCTGCCAACATACCTATTCAGTGTCCTGGTGGGTTTACAAACACTTCCCATAGCTCTCTGAGAAATTATTCACATTTTGATACAGTTTTATAGATATTCAACAGAGCTGGGTGATGATGAAAATTCCAGTTTTTTTTAACACAACTTAATATTTCACAAGCCTTTAAATTTTTCTTGCTAACCTTCATCAAGATCTGAAAAATAGTTCAATAATAAAACAAATTTTCGAGGAAAGGGATACATCATTGAGTTTCTTTCTTAAAGAGAAGGGACAACGTAAAGAGTTTTTTAAAGATAATCATGAATACTTTCAAGTGCAAATTGAAACCGAGAAATCGAATTTCAAACAAAATATCATCTTTAACTAGCCTAAGAATTCATAGAAAGACAACAATTGATGCTCTGACAGCCTTTGACAGTTGTTTCGAGATGAAGCATTATGTTCTCTTTTTCTGAGCTAGACTGTAATATAGGCATGTTTGCCTCAAAAGGACCAATAAACAAAAATGAAAATAAAAACAAACCAGCAAAGAAAAAGAGAAAGCGAAGAAATAAAAATAGAAAAATATGTACAAAAGGTGTATCAGAGAGTTATCAGGTAAAATACCTTTTGAGAGCTTGGCCATTCACCGGGAAGGTGTCTGGCTGTCCATCTAAATTTTGCAGGTGGAAAGAACTGGGACCTAGTTTTTCAGCAATTAAGAATGGTCCCAACCACAGGTTTTGGAACTTAGTATGTTCGCCTTTCCCCTCATGAGGTTTGTCCCACTTAAGGACAAGATCACCTACCTCAAAATTCCTGTCTGAGGAAGAATTGGAATCGAACCAGCTTTTGACAATAAGTTGTTGTTGATCCAATTTTTTTTTCTTGAGCCCTTACTTCCTCTAACTTCAGCAAAGCATTAATCCGAATTTCCAAAGGAGGACAATCTTCTTCTTGAACCTTCTGTGATAACTGCAGATATTGAAGAAGAACATGCAGTGGAAGAATTGCTTCCCTACCGTAAACGATAAAAAAGGGGGAATTACCAACAACAATTTTTGGTGTTACCCTATCAGCCCGGATTGCATTAAATAGTGCATTATGCCAATTTTTGTGATTTTCAAAGACCATTCTCTTGATGATATTGAGTAGGTTTTTATTGGTTGATTTCGCCAAACCATTGCCTTGGGGGTAATAGCTGGCATAATACTTTAATTTTATTCATTTTTCTAGAGAAAAGGCACTCATTTCGAGAGTCGAAAAATAGGAAGCATTATCGAACACTGGGCATTCAGGAATACCAAAATGAGTGATTATGATCGAATTCTGGAAAGATATTACATGGTTGTTGTTTACCACTTTTAATGGTACATCCTCAGACCATTTGGTGAAATAGTCTGTCGTTGTTATGATGTATTTATGCTGTTGTGAGGAGGTGGGGTGAATTGGGCCTATAATGTCAAGGCCCCATCGCTGAAAAGGGGAATCTACTGAGACATATTGCAGAAGGAATGCTGACTTTTGTACTCATCCAGAAGCCTTTTGACAGATTACACACTTGTGAGATAACGCATGGGCATATTTGAAAAGAGTAGGCCAATAATACCCTGCCCTTAATACTTTGTGGGTAGTGGTGTCTCCACTGAAATATCCACCAAATTCTCCTGCATGTAATTCCAATAAGACTTTATCTACTTCATCTTTTTCTAGGCAACGCATAAGTATTCCATCGAAATTTTGGTGAAATAATACACCATTTACCAGCTGAAAAGAAGAAGATTTTAATCTCAATGCTCTCCTATTTTTTGGTTCAAGGTGACAGGGAGTTGATCCGTGAATTAGATAAAATTTGATGTCATCATACCAAGGACTAGTAGGATTTTGTACAGCGTATTTGATTTTGATTATGTTGATCTTGAATTAACATATCAGTTTTATTCTGTAGTTCTACAGCCGAATCAACAACTAGTTTACATAAACCTGTTAGAAAAACAGGACCACGGAGCAATAAAATAAAACAAATGCAGAAACAAAAACATAGAAGACAAACAATACAAGAGAGACATAGATTTACATGGTTCACCCAGTGTGGTCTACGTCCAC
>JZKD02S1672892.1:49231-60313 GCA_000966675.3 Picea glauca
GTGGGCTACGTCCACCAGAGAAATTGCTAGGTCCTTCCTTTATTATTATCCAGCAAATGAAGGGATACAACCTACATCAAAACCCACTGTAACTTCCTCTTCTTTCTCTCACAGTATCCTCTCTCAGAATACAATATTCACTCTCATACATAGCCACAATACATTTTCGTCATAAAAGAGGGTTGCCTTCTAGGGCAAAAAACCCTAACATAATTTCTACCGTTAGATCTGCGACCTTATAATGAATGGTCCAGATTTACAATGAAATGACAATATACTTTTATAAGGCAATTTTTTCTTCGGGGGCTTCGCCCCCAGACCCCCCAGCCAGGGGGATGGACCCCCCGGACCCCGCAGAGGGGGTACCCCCCCTCTGCACTCCCCCGCGTGGAAGAGTGTACATACTTCTGGGGTGTAAATACTTCATGGGGTATATACACGACTAAAAGCAAAGGACCTCTGCAACAGAAAGATAATCAGGCTCCACAACCAACAAAACCTTGGCATCTAACAATTTGTGCTGGGGTGATTTCGAGGTCATATTCTTGTAAGGATGTGACCCAGTTTGCCCTTTTTTCACCCAGTTCTTTCTACACTAACAAATTTTTGACAGTGGGGTAAGGGACAATACTTTCATCCTAGATTTCAGTAGATAAGATCGAAAGTGTTTTTATTCTTTAAAAACAACATAATCCTACTAATATACTACTAGGTAATTAAGTTCTGCTCCCTTAAAGGCTGAGCTCATAAAGGCAATAGGGACTTCGTTGTTTTTAGCATTCTTTTGAGTAATCACAGTGACATAAGACCGATCAGAGGCAAATGTATAGAGAGTGAAATCTCGCAAAAAGTTAGGGATCATTAGGGATGGAGCCTCTACTATAGCCTTTTTTATTGAGTCAAAAGCTTGACTTTCTAGAGGTCCCCAATGGTATTGTACATCCTTTTTTATTAAGTTCTGTAATGCCCTGACCATTTATGAAAATATGGGGACAAACCTTCTAAAAACATTTATCTTACCTAAAAAAGATTGCATAGACTTTTTGGAAGAGGAGGGGGGCAGTTTTGAAATGACTTGGGTCCTTTCAGGGTCAATGAGCATCCCTTCATTGGATACAATGAATCCAAGCAACTTGCCATGTTCTACTACAAAGACAGATTTTTGGGGATTTAAAGAGATGCCATACTTACAACATCATTGTAGAACAGATCTTAGATGAGATAAATGATCTCCTTTATTTTTTGAGAAGACAGTAACATCATCTAGATAGACTACTACAGATTGATTGATAAGATCGTTGAAAGCGATATACATCTCTCTCTGAAAATTGGAACCAACATTTATAAGACCAAAGGGAATCTTTCTATAAGCATAAGTACCCCATGGAGTACAGAAAGTGGTTTTCAGCTGGTCTGGGGGGGACATAAGGACTTGGTTATACCCTGAAAAACCATGTAGTAGTGATAATATTTCAGAACCGGATACCTGTTGGAGAATCTGTTCCATGGGAGGAACGGGGTAGTTGTCTTTATCAGATGCTTCGTTTAAATTTTGAAAATCGACACATGGTCAGATTTCACCATTTTTCTTCCTTACAGGGACAAGGTTAGAGAACCATTGTGTATGTCTTGCCTGGAATATTATCTTAGCATTCAAAAGTTTGTTTAGTTATTTCTTGACCGTCAGTTCAAGTTTTGGGTGCATTTTTCTTAGCTTCTGTTGAAAAGGTTGAGTCTAGGATTTCATGGGAATAATGTGTTGTATGATGTTAGGATCAAAGGTTTTTAGGTCGTCATAAGTCCAAGAAAAGACATCCTTAAATTCCTTAAACAACTTAATGAATGTTAACTTTTCTTGCTCAGAACATCCCATTCCCAAATTGATGCATTGTGGGTTATCTTTAGTTCTTAAATTCACCTTTTCATGGGTCAAGGAAGAACTATTCATTTTACAATTTACTGATTTTCTAAATTTATCATGTAAATCATAAAACTTTTCTAATCTTACCACATATTTTGAGATAGAATTTACCAGATCTGATGTTGATTCCAGAGATCTTGGGTCCGATATTACCATAAAATTGTGAAGGTCTTCGTCATGAGTACCTTCATCGATAACTTCACTCTGGAAAGTATCTTCCATGTGCATAAAACTGATGATCTATTGATCATCGTCGAAAACTCTCCAATTAGTGATGTTGTTTGGGATGGATGGTTTGAATAACAATTCGACGAAAAATGCATTCAGAGAAAGGCCTTTTGCAGGAAACAATTTAGAAGCAACATTAGCCAACAAATCAGCCTCAGAATTATTCAATCTCGGAATAGAGTTAATGTTAAACGCAGAAAATTTGTTCATTAAATTCCATACCTCAGTTTGATAGCTTTTCAGATGTGGAGGTAGGCAATGAATATAATTTATTACTTGTTTAACCACAATTTATGAATCACCAAAGACTATTAAATTCTGAACTCTCAAATCTAGTGCCTTTCTGAGACCTTGCAGGAGTGCCTCGTATTCGACCGTATTATTTATGCATTCAAATTCTAACCGGCAAGCGATCAAATTTTTGTTACCTGCTGGATCAATGAAGACACATCCTGCACTGGCTCCTTCCTTAGATTTAGATCCATTGAAATAAAGAGACCAGATATGATTTTCATCAGTTGTATAGGACACCTTAGAGAGGGTTGTTGACTATGTACATGTCATGAGTTCAGACTGTTGTTCCGGGTCAGTAATGGTAGAAATTTCAACCATGAAATTGTTGAAAAAAGTGTTCATCTTCTGCATTTCAGGTGAATTGGTGGAAGGAGTGAATGGTTCATTAGGATCATTTAAATCAATTACCGTAAGCTTGAAATAACGCTCACAATTGATCTTGATTCTGTTAGGATTTCCATTTTCTGGCAGCGACAAGTGAGACCAATCTGTCGCAAAATAACCATGTTGTTGTTCGAACCAATCCCTACTTAAAAACAAGCCATATAATTCAGCGATATCAATGAAAATAATATCAATAATATGGTGGACTTTATGATTAGATGATAATTTGATAAGTACATTTTTTAATTCACCTATTACTTTAACACTGGTCTGATCAAGATGAATAATTTTCAGACTAGAAGTTTGAACTTCAGCATTGATTTTTTGGCAGACAGACCAAGGCATTAAGTTTGACAATGCGCCTGAATCTACCATACAGTTATGTACATTCCTATTGAAAATTTCAAAAGTCAACAAAAAGGGTGGGACATTTCTGCGAGTATTAACAACATAAGTTTGTTGTTTTTTAGTCGCAACCCCTGGAATTATTTTATCTACATTTGTTACGCTTTTTACAGCAAGGTCTCTTTTATCAGAGGACTCTAGTGTCTTTTTAATGGAGACCTTTCGAGGTGTTTTGGGGCTGTTTTCTACAAACTTGTTGCCATTTAGATTGTTTTTTTTGTTGTTTTCTGCAATATTCTAAAGCATCTTTTGCAGAAGAAAAGAAAATTTCCATAATTCATAAACATAAATATTAGCTCTAAGTTTTTTGAGATCCTCGATCAAATCATATTCTAAACTTGGAGATGTTGAATTCTATTTAGTTTCAATTAGTTTAGACTATTTTTGAGGTGCATTAGTTCCAATTTTAGAAGAGGATTTATTCGTTGTTTTACTTCTGGTATTGTAAGGATGCACAGTTTCAAAATTGGCTTGAAATATACTATCTGAAAAATGCCTGAAAATGTTGGGAGAGGATTTGTCCTCTTCCACTATTTCTTGTTCGACCACATCTTCAGGAATCTCAAGAGGAACTAAGTTATCATGTGCTTCCTGAATTGTCTGGATAGCATATTGTAGGCTTTCTAGATTTATATCTTCATAATTTGAGTTAGGCCAGTTTGTGGGAAAAGGATTTTTGAAAGAGGGTTTGTAAGGCCCTTTGCTTGAAGAAGCTTCTTTGGTTGATCTCCTTAAATCTATAACTTGATTTGACAACTTCTAAATGACCTTGTGTAAACTTTCTAGATCTGAATCGTTTGATTGAGTTTTGGTTTGGGGAGGTCTAGGAAGAATTTCTATTTTCTTCTTGGAATATGAGGTAATATCTGCCTCATTACAGATATTTTCCTTTAGGCTAAGAATATCTTTCTCAATTTGGCTCACCTCCTTGAAGGCTTCCAATAATGTTTCTTTCTTAGACCTTTTCACCTAGATTTCTATGTTTTGGTGTAGGGATTTTGTGTAGTATGCGATGATAATATTTTCAGTAGACATTGAATCCATGGGGATTCGATTCTTTAATGTTAGAAACCTTTGATTAAAGTATTTTATTTTTTCCTTGGGGTTCATCTTTAAACTAGAGATTTCCATGACTAAGACTTCGGGAGATTTGTCGTCTTTGAATTTCTGAAGGAAACAAGATTCGAATCTATCCTAAGATACAATAGTGTGGGGTTGTTGGGAAAAGTACCAGGTAGAGGCATTGCCTTCAAATGTGTATGGAAAAATTCTACATACTATGTCTTTGTGTTCTATGCTTCGGAGTCTAATGGCTAGCATGAATTTTTTAATATGATCCTCAACGATCTTCTTGGAATCTAGGTCAAATTAAGGGAGCCATTTCTCTAGATGTTTAGGCAAAGGATGTTGGGGTCCAGGTATGGCCACTGCATCTTGATCGAGCCAAGGTATGGAGGGATTATTTGGATTTTCCATATGCGTGGGTGGTGTCGATGGCTGAGATGAAGAATTGCCTTCATCTCAGAACTACCTTTGTCTAATAATTCTTCTCCCGAAGAAGAAGGATATGAAGGGGGTATTGATGGTGGAATACCAGATCCTCCCGCTGTAGGGGTGAGGATGTGATCTGGATCCATAGGGTTTAAGGTAAGACCAATGCCTTCAAGTTTCTCCCTAATATTAGAGAATTCTAATGGTTGATTTAATGGCCGACCTGGTTGTCTGATATGGGCCAAAGTACCATGTGCTCTTAGAAGTGATTGATGAACAATTTCTTGTACGTTGACCCCTGGGGGGTTTGGTGTTATTGGTTCAACGATAAACTGTGGATTTTCATTTGATGTGGTTTATGTTTGAGAGACAATGTTTTCATCAAAATGACTTCTTGTTACTATAGGTGAGAGGGTAAGTGGGGGAGGAGTCTTGCAAACTCCACATTCCATCAATAGTGTTCAGGCCCTCCTTCTAGCACCATTTTTTGACGGATAAAAATGATTGCTCGTCAGCTGGAAGAGCGAGTCCAGTCCGAGGTTGTATAATTAACCCAAGCCATTTGGATTGACTCACTCTGATGGGTTTAATGGCTTCGTTGGCCAATCTAAAGTCATAAAAGAAACAAATAAATAAATAAAATAAACAAAATAACTCGCTAATTACTAATCATTGTTATATATATGCACACATAAATATACAACTTATTTTAAATAATATTTACACACAGAAATGTTGTCCAATTCATATACATGTTATACAATTTATGAGTTTAAATTTGAACTCACTAAAATCAATGTAAAAATGGCTCTTTTGATGAAAGTAGATAAAGAAAGCAAAAAACACTATTTATTTTTGTTTTTTTTTTATCTCTATTGCATCTGTAAAATCAAAATCAAGCTACTATTGAAACAAAATATGTAAACAATGAAAACCAAATCATATGTAAGAGTTTCTGTATTAAACAAGCAAATAAAAGGAATAGACTAACCTATTTATCACTTGAAAAGTATGCATCCGATGTTTGTATAATCATGAATCATCCATTCGGTCTATCTAGAGATAAATCTATAGTGTACTTTTGCACTGTTTGGAATAAATGCCAGATAGTTTGTTGACTGTTGTATTTAAATGATAAAACGATAGGACGCAAAATAATAACTGTGATATATGAGACTACAAGTAATTACACATAATATAATTCTGATAGTAACAACCTTCTTTTAATCACTAAACGAGATTAAGATAAACCTTATCATCCGAATTGAATGATCATTCACTATTTTCATATAACTGAAGCATAAAATTGTGAACTGTATGGAAGAAATTATCTTAACGACATAATAATCTGTGAAGACGGAAGCTATGAATAGTCATCATATTATCAAGATAAACAAATCATGGACAACAACAATATTTACAAATAGATAAAGAAGAAATGTAAACATATGTTATATCCAAATTCGAGTATAAGCTATCCACAACTAGCACCAGGCCAAGATGTCCCGATTACAAAAAATAATGGGTTTTTAAAGCCTTCAGAAAGGTAACTGTTTCCTCTTCTGAGATCGGATATTGATTACAAAAATAAAAGGGGGATATAACTACCTGGATCATACTAAATCCTTTAAAGCTCAAAAAAGTTTATTTCTGTTTGTACAAAAAATGCATCATAGATATGGCTAGCAAGTCTCAAAGATGCTTCAAATCACTTAGTAACCATGAACTCCTAAATATCCTGAAAAGAAAAGGAAAAATAGAGAGATTTAGATACATATTTAACCATTAATTTGCAAATTTCGAATTAACATAACTGTCTACAGAATCTGCTAATTATGTAGCTAGTTATTTTAGTAAATCAAATCCAATTTATTAAATGAATAAAACAATCTAATTTATTTAGTAAATAACCATATTTTAAGATAAAAGGAATCATGCCTCTAACTGTAAATTAAATTGTATCAGATGATCTTAGAATTCACTATTGTTGTTGCAGCCTCAACGTTTTTAAATGTTACATTCCCTATAGTCTTCATACGTTTCCCTTTTCCTTGAAAGATAGACTCGAACCTATGGTTTTTATTTGTTAAGGCATCGATATGATTAGTGAGAGCCTTAACCTGTGACTATAGGATAGGTATATCAGTGTAGTATTTATCAATCCAGAATAGGAAGACTTCACACTTCGACGGTGTGACGGTCTCTTGGGAATAACCATGAATGTGAACCGGAGCATCTTCAACTCGGACTATAGATTCATTAACCAATTTAATACCAGGAAACTCTACATTATGTTTCAGACAGAGAGGTAGATTTTCCACAAAGTTGTAAGGCCAATTGAGGTGTGGCTGGAATGAAAGATAATCTTCTTTAGCGAGGAACCTATTGATTTTGGAGTCCGAACTCTCATGGACCTCAATCATCTTGATCGAGTTCGCATGAGGGTTCGACTTGATATAGAGCCTCCTCAAAATTAACCTTCCATCTCTCTTATTTTTAAAATTCAAATCAACATGGTCTTTATACGTCTTTCCTGTAGGTTTGTTTGAAAATTTAACAAATTTGTTAGGCCGTGTAACTTGCTCATGGGCCTGCTCAATAGCCTTTGGATCGAGTAAGGGTTTTTTGTAGGAGGCTGAGACACAAGCATGGGTATGTGACAGGGGTGTTGTATGGTAGATTAAGGTTTCTTCAATCACAGACTTGTCAATCTCTTCAACATTGGGGTTAAAGAAATCGTTTCTGATTAAAAGCGAATCCCAATTATCGTTCTGCAACTCTATTTGATGCGCAAGTAAAATTTTTATTAAGCTATGATGGAAGAGGCTCGATTCTAATGGTTTCTTTCTATACCTTTTGCCCATTTTGTAAAGGCTCCTCAATAAATAATAAGGCATGTTTAAAGGAAACCCCATGAAAATCATGAGCAGACACAGATGATAAAGAAACACAATACCAAAATGTCCTTCACAGATGACAAACTGTTTCAACACAGCAAGTAGACCGTGTCATTGAGATTTCAGTAAGGATATGGGCATACCTTTGTCACATCCTTTTATCTTCCGAGATGTAAAGAGAAGACTCCTAGGAACCTCTTCTACCTTTTCATTTTTGAACCACCTTTGACCGCTCATAGGGAGTCCTGTAGCTTGGCTCAAGAAATACTCTGTAACCTCGATTTGAACATCACCCACCTTATATCTACACCCATCGAATGAGAGAACGAACTCCCGAGCAGTAATTGAAACCCTGGAATTTTCTAAGGGAAATGAGCCAACCATTACTCTCAATATCCTCTCTAGCATCGTCATATAAGAGCAAAGTTTGAGTTCCATTAGGTTCAAATCTAACAACATGAGCCATATTGAATCAACGGGCAATCTATCAAACACAACGCATAGGGAGGGTTTGTAAGAACAGACCAGAGCCATACCCCGAGCCCGAGAAACACCAACAGTCTATAGTGTGTGAGGAGAAAATACATAACAAAAAGACAAGCATTCATTTGAAATGAGTACGAGGGGTATTGAAGAGCCCGATACCAATTCTTGAGATGATGATCTGACTGTAATCGTATTGCCACCTTTCATAAAGTACAAGCCACGACCAGAGCATAAAAATAAGTGTGCAACATAGTGGTTTAAATCATAACATTTTGGAGAATGAACCTTATAAATCAAAACCTAGTGATGAGGAAACATTTGAACAAGAACCACACAAAAACCATATCAATGCTCAAATCATAAGGTCTTTTGTTGATATAATTAACAATTCCTAAGCATGCTTGGTATTCAAGGAATAAAAACAAAGACAATAGTCTTCATATCAAGGAACAAGGCTTCATTAATAGACTGTAGAGACATCTTTCCTTTCATAGATATTTAAAATATAATGGTCACATAGTCGTAAGTTTTTAATTCTTCATTTTCATGCTTTCAATCATGAACGAAGCATGAAGAAAAACAATAGGGAAAACTGAAAACTTACAATTGTCATGGCGGAAATTGCTTATGAAGAACAGAAAAATGTATGATGCTAGTTAGGCAGCTACATAGATAATTTAATTGATATAAAAAATTAAAAATATGTTGGGCTTCCAAGAGGAAGGGAAAAATATTTGAAAAGATGGATGATTAGAGCTCAAGTTCCGAGGAGCAGGGACATCTACAAAAGTGGGTGAAGATGACAGAGCAACCAAAACATAATGAAAGAATGAAGGGAAGTTCAAAAGTGTCATCTACTGAGGCATACTTGGGTGACACTGGTGACAGTCATGTACATATGTAGGATGACCTTGAATAGGTTGCATACATACGTGAGCTATTTTGCAACAGGCCGCGTATATGTGGTGAAGCCTAAAGAAAAGGGCTATGCACAGTATTTC
Organism: Picea glauca; assembly: GCA_000966675.3. NCBI lineage: Eukaryota > Viridiplantae > Streptophyta > Pinopsida > Pinales > Pinaceae > Picea > Picea glauca. Next base: position 58,339 of record JZKD02S1672892.1, read on the forward strand.
AATTTGATGTGATGGTATAACTTTGTTATGCAGGGTATGACATGGTTTATTACAGGTTCTGACACTATTTGTTGCAGGTTTACATGATTCTATATTGGATTATGTAAGGTGATGATGTAAAATAAAATCTCGGGTGCATGGCACTAACCCATGAGTATGGATTGATGCATTTTCTGTTGAAGAACAATGTTGGTTATGACAGTGAAGTTATGACACCTTAGCTATGTGATATATCCTTATGATGTATTGGAGGCTTACTTGCTGGAAAGATTGATGCATGCATTTATCATATGGATGGGCTACACATTGGGGCATTTGGTTGGTGAATTGGTAGATGCACATGGTTGGAATATTAGTAGATGCACATGGTTGGCATATTGGTGGATGCACATAGTTGGCATATTGGTAGATGCAGATGTTTGGATCTTGATAGAGGCATATGATTGATACATTCCATGCATGATATCTTTTGTCACATTACATGATTTTGATGTACATGGTTGATGTAAAAAGGAGTTGTGCATGATGAGAACACATTTTTGTACAAGATGTACTTGGTTGATATTTTTCTCATGATTCTTTATTTCATTGTTGACATATATTTTGCTTCATGATGCTTGGTATGGCATGATTTTGATGCATGAACAGGTCCAAGGATCATCATATAGTAGAATATTGTTCATATTGCAGAGAATATAGGGGGAGACATACCCATAGGGGGAGTCATTCTTCTTCCCATGATTCTAGGAGGACATATTTATTAGATGCATACCTAGAAAAGAGCCCTATATTTGAAGAAAGGGCACATAAGCATAATTTTGAGGGGAGCAATGGTTATAGGGGGAGTGTGTTCGATGTATCTTCAGCATTACATCAGATTGATATACCTTGTTCAAAAGGGGAGAGATTATTTAAAGGAATATCAAAGGCACTCAAACAGGGGGAGCAACCCCAAGGAAAGTTCAAGCAGGGGGAGCAACCCCAAGAAAAGAATGGCTCTTTTCCATTGATGTCAAAGGGGGAGAGATAATCACATTGATGTGATTGATGATTATTGATTGGAAGAGATAGTCACTTTTGGGAGAGATAGTCACATTTAATATTGATGTAGAGCATGCCTTATCTACATGTTGACATCAATAATTGGTAATTGGTATTACCATCAATGCCAAAGGGGGAGATTGTTGGATCATGTTATCATTGATGCCAATGGTTTGATTGATTGATGTCAAGTGATTGATTGATTTCAAAAGATTCATTTATTGATGATTGATGCAATTTAATATGTATTGTCCTTGATGAGAATGCATAGATGAAGATGGATCAATGAGTTGTCATTGATATGATGAAGATGGATCAATAAGTTTTCATTGATACATGATGCATAGTTGATGTATATGATGTAGTGGTGGATTGATGCAAAGATGAATCATTATAGTCTTATCATGGTTGATAAGGTGCACAAATGGATGAACTCCAAAGTGGTCCCCTTATGGTGAAATCCCTCACTGGAAGACACTTTGCAGATTGAGTTATCCTAGAATAATGGTTGGAGGAACCATGCTTGTATGTGGAATAATGACATGAAGATCAATGAATTTGTTGGTGAAACTATCCTAGATGGATATTTCTTTTCATGTCATTTCTGGTGGTATGTGGAATGTCACATAACTTGTTAAGAACCAAACATCAATATAGCATATAAAAACCTTAGGAAAAGTACTCAACTCCTTGAAAAAGAGATAATTTTATATAATAAGCCTCTTTGAGGGGGCAACCTCCTTTTACCCCACTTAAATGTTCAAGTATCAGATGATTCAAAATTAAAATGTATCCTTGGTATATATAGGATACTAGGAAGTATAATTACAAATAATGGCCTAAAGCCGACATAATTAAAATAACATTACTAATCTAAATTACATCTAATGGCCTAAAGCCGACATAAATAAAATAGCATTACTAATCTAATATG
>JZKD02S1672892.1:64761-83407 GCA_000966675.3 Picea glauca
AACATTACTAATCTAAATTACAACTAATGGCCTAAAGCCGACATAAATAAAATAGCATTACTAATCTAATATGCCCCAATTAAGGGGTAATGAGACAATATTAGGGCTTAACATAACTCCTCACGGTTTGAGAGTTATGGCCTTACGAAGTTGGAGGACTCCCATATGAAGGCTTGAAGCCCCCAAGGTCAAAGAAGTCAAAGTGACCTAAAAGAATAAATCATTATTTAAATGATAAAGTAAAGTGACAAAGTCAAGGTGGATTATTTCAATAATAAAGAGAAGTGACAAAATCAATAAATGATAAATTAAGGTGACAAAATGAAGAAGGAATATTTAAATGATAAAGTATTGGAGAAATTTCTATTTATGGAAAGTGGTTAACCCTAAAATAAGTAAAATAGGTTAAGTGACCTATAAATGGGTTAACTGACCTAGAAATGGGTTAAGTGACCTAGAGGATGAAAGTATACATAAGATAACTATGTACTCTTGCAAATCATCCTTTTTGTGGATCAATGGAGAGCTTCTTGTGAGAATATCTTTTGGAGTATTGATGGAAAGATTCTTGTGAGAAATTCTTATGAGAGCATATTTGGTGTGGATCTCTTGTGCATGATTGAATATCTATTCTGATAAAGAGAGCATGAGGAGGATCTCATGGATGCATTGAATTTTTGGCAAGTCTAAGATCACGATGGTGAAATTATCAGAATTACAGAAAACCCTATTTTCGGGTGCGTGCACAGGCTATCTATGTATAAGGTGCGTATACGCAAGTTGTCTGTGTACAGGGTGCATACAGTACGTGGAATGTTAGTGTACAGGGAGCGTAAAGTGGATAAAATCATGGATATTTGTGGTTGAGCTGATGACAAGCTATTGAAGACTGCAGCAGGTTCAAAATTTGCATTTTATGGGCTCAGATCTGTCATTCAGACATTGGTATGGTTACATTATTGTCTTGATGGATAATATTTCTTGTTTTGTTATGAATACTTAGGGAATTCTTTGTATGGTTGTTGTGATGTGGTTTATGTTGGTTGATGGAGTGAGAAATACTCTTATGATTCAGTTGTGATATGATTGTTATGGTATACTAGTTGCTTATACATGATTGAGTTAGCATTCATATTGATTGGTTGTGGAGCATGAGTAAGCTATTGGAGACCTTCGATGTGTTGTGACTGGATGGTGTTCAGTATGGATAGCGATAGACATAAGAGAATGATAAATTGGTTGCAGAGGATCTAAGTTAATTTTGAAGGATAAACCCTAATAGCTCAGAAGGTATATGCAGGTTGTTGTATACCCTAGCCGCATACATACACGGGTTGTAGTGAGCCAGGGCATGTACACACATGGGATGCACTACTAATAGGTCGCGTACCTGTTTCAGATTGATATCTGTTGAGGATTGTTTCCTCATATCAATTGGTGTTGAGGATGTGTTGACGGGTGTAAGTGACACATCGTCAACTAGAAGGTCAAATCTAGACCAGGGTTGTCTAAATAAACCAAGCCGTTTGGAGTGAAACGACCTGATGGGTTTAATGGCTTCATTGGCCAACTAAAGTCCTAAAAACAAAAGAAAGGAAACTAATCTAAAGAAAAGATTCTAGAAATCGACACAATAATTACAAATGTTTATCTAAGAATGTGAATATACAGATGATTATGAGTAGTTTATATATAGTTTATAGGGTTTGCATGAAATATTGCGAAAATGATTGTTTGATAAAGTTTCTGAATCAAAATCAAATATGAACAACACTTCTTTTGGGGTTTTTTAAATATATTAAACAGTCAAAGTTAATTAATGCCATCATCGTTTCATTCATAAACAACTCTAAATAAAAGAAAACAATGCATCTACTAACCTCTAACCGATCATTCACCAAAATCTAAGTTCCTTTCCTATTTTGTATGAGCTCCTGTTTGTCATGTATTAAGAGGAAACCTATGATAGGGAAAAATATAAATCTTCCTGAAGAAATGCAAGGAAATATTTCATGCATTTGGAGTGAATTTAAAACAACATAAAAATAACCAATTAATTTTCTGTGATCTCAAGATAATTAATAGTGGAGGACGAGAGAAATTTCAATCCTGGACATTGATGTTATGAATCATTTAATAACATAAGTAAACTCAAAGATAATTAAATAATTTCTTGATCACAGACACAAACTAGATCAACAGATCATGGACAACATTTAAATATGTATTGATATGAAATATCATATTATGACAAGAATAAAGCTAAATCATTAAAAATAACATCTCATAACATAGAAGTAATAAGAGAATAAAATAAGACCAACATTTTACAATTCACATAGGACTAAAGCCAAAAGCAAATTGTTCTCCTATATTTCTTCCACAAATTATATGTCCATATTGTAATCGAGGAAAAGTCATTTAACACTAAGCAGCAAAAGCTATTTAAACAAGTCTTGGATCAATTACCTCTTATCATACAGGATAGAGGATGATCCCTAAAAATAAGCTTGTCTTACAAAAATACAATAACAAAAGATACTCATGTAGGAGTCTTTACATCCAAAATAATTACATAAATGAGATTTTTGTTTCAAAAATGAGAAATTACTAAGCTATCAAACGCTTAATCAATAATTTATTCTCCTTGAAATAGCCTCATAAAATGTTGTTTTCATGAAAAAGATAAAACAAAATTGAATTTTATAAAACAATACAAACTAATAATTTCAAAAGATAAGCTACAAGATTCTATAGCTAGTCTAAAATAGTAAAAAAATAAATAAAATAAACCTATCTATTTTATTTTTCCAACCGAATCAAATCAAAAAAGAATAAAAAAAAACTTTTAACATTTCATAGCTTAGACAAAGAAGCATCTGAATTTATGAAGGTGTTAAAATTTGTTGAGTTTTTAGCAAACACATTACTAGCCTGCTCAATCCTCTTGTTTCCCAAATTTAAATTTGAATTACTATGTTCCTTATGCTTGCGATTTTTATTCACAATTGATTTGTTAATGAAACCATGATTCAGCTCATTAATAAGAGGGTTTCTATCCTTTAATACATCTAATAATTCCTCCAATGATTTTCTGGGCATGAAATTACATCCTGACCTTTCTCCCAATGGGTTTCAAACAATAGCATAGGGTCGATCTCTGACCGCATGGTATTTTTGTGGACCAACACACAGGTCTTTGATAGAAGGGTTAGCTATACAAGGACTAGGGTTTATATTGGAATGCATAAGTGAGTCTACTATGTTCTCGGGCAAGGTGAAATCATTTCTACACAGAAAATATTCCCAAGTATCCCCAATCTAAGCTAGATGCAACAACAACATAATTCGAATAAGCCCATGGTGAAAAAGATTTCACAATGGGTTAAAATTTCATTTCTGATAAATATTAATCATTTTATGTAGACTCATAAACAAATAGAAAGGCATATAATCTTTAACCCTAGCCAAACCCATAACAGTCTTGAATCTCTGAGCAAAAAAAACAAAAATGCTTACGTCAGTCGCAAAAGAAGTTCTGGAATTTTTCCATCCAAAGAATGGGATGTATCTATGAAACTGTGTGGTTTCTAAAAACACTTCCTGTGATGAAAGTAAATGACCCCATTTCCAAAATGGATTTTAAACAACGTGGGAAAATGCGTAACTGTTTGCTCACAAACCTTCCCGCAAAAACATGTCTCAGGTAAGCAATTACGGGTTTTTAAAACAAAACAAACTCATAGTCATTTGGTTGGATTCACATCACAGGTGTCATTTCCATTGTCAAAAGGATACAATAGACATCACAGGATGTGGATTCCGTTTCTATAAGACGAGGAGCAGAGAAAAGTTTGTGTGAAATGTAATGGCACAAAAATTGTAGAGTTTGGGGACTATCATAACTTGGATAGATGAGTTAGGGAAAACAAAAACCAGGGGGTTCATAGAATTCCTTACCATCTCTCACGATGAGTGCCAAAAACTACAGAGTACAAAACCCTATGCACATAATGAATAGCTTCATTAATGTTTTGAGCCAACAAGGTAAGGTGAAAACACAAGTATAGCATGTTTGTACTCATTTGCATAAATGTTGATATGACAATTAAACTTATGAGAAGAATATCAATAGTTAACCAAGGTTCTTCATTCATCAAAACATTTCAAAAATGAATTATTGAACCATTTAATTCATAACAACCATAATAAAAGAAAACAAAAAATCGATAATGGATTAATCAACCATTTCATAAGATTTGAATTTTAATCACATATGGGTGGCTTTTTAAAATGATATTTATGAGGTAAAAGATATTTAAAATGATATTTATGGCACAAAAATTATAGAGTTTGGGGACTATCATAACTTGGATAGATGAGTTAGGGAAAACAAAAACCAGGGGGTTCATAGAATTCCTTACCATCTCTCACGATGAGTGCCAAAACCTACAGAGTACAAAACCCTATGCACATAATGAATAGCTTCATTAATGTTTTGAGCCAACAAGGTAAGGTGAAAACACACGTATAGCATGTTTGTACTCATTTGCATAAATGTTGATATGACAATTAAACTTATGAGAAGAATATCAATAGTTAACCAAGGTTCTTCATTCATCAAAACATTTCAAAAATGAATTATCGAACCATTGAATTCATAACAACCATAATAAAAGAAAACAAAAAATTGATAATGGATTAATCAACCATTTCATAAGATTTGAATTTTAATCACATATGGGTGGCTTTTTAAAATGATATTTATGAGGTAAAAGATTATTAAACCAAACCAAGTTTTATGTTTAAATTCATAATTACAGTCATGAATTAAAAATAAAACAAGTGAAAATGAAAATGATAAAAACTCAATAAGGTAATATTTAATCCAATCATCGCTTCAAAACTAAAAAATGTAAACATTTACAAATGAAAGGTGGTGGCAACTACATAAAGATATAATTTCTTTGTGGTGACTTCGATAAAAATTGAAAACATTGGTGGATGCCAACAATGGTGACATACTGGGCGAAGCAATTATTTCTGCATCACTAGAAAATTTATGTCAAGGCCTTAGATGAAATAAATTTTCATAAATAGTTAACAACAGATCAAGCATTCCAATCATAACTCATAAAATAACGTAGTTTAGCATTGTTTGTATTTCTTTCCAAAAATGTAATATGGTATATTATTTAAATCACAACTGTAGTGATGTTTATATAGATGACCTCAATACCATTAACATGGCCACTACTGCCAGCAGGAGTCCATAGCCTCGGCAGGGATTTCATTTAACCCACTCTAGTACCTCTATCCTGTCCCAGAGTCATTCATTCATGATAAAAACATCTTCATACTTGATCAAATCAAAAGACATACCTAAATATCTTCTTAAACCCGACATTGCTTCGCTTCCAGTAGGCATGTTCAGTACCCTGATGAAGTTGCCTTGGTATCATGCATGCATTTATCCTCTGCTAGCAAACCTGTTCAGCGTCTCAATAGGTTTACATACACTTCCCACACATTCCCGTTATTTCAACTCTCTAGAATTTGTTTATAATTTTCAAAACTTAATAATATTCAAGAGAGCAAGGTGATACTGAAAATCTCATAGTTTGGAATGGAAATTTTGATCATTTACAAATTACTTTTATGTTTTGATGACTTCCATCATGATTTGGACAGTTAGATTTATGTTAAGAAATATTCTCTAGGATGGGGAAGTGCAATGAGTTTTTCTCATTAAAACAGGGGCGACGTTAGAAGTTTGTGAAGGAAAATCACATCTTCCTATGATTTTAATGAGAAACCAAGAACATTGTTTGAATAAAAGCTTCCTTCTACTGATATGAGTTTTAACACTTACTTCTCGGGTGCTTAAAAATTTATCAACTACAACTAAAGAATAAGAGTTATGATTCCCTTCAACAAATGAAATGGTGATTCAGACATAATTATTCAGAAAACAAATCAAAATCAATCAAAATGGAAAGAACAAAAACCAAAAACAAAAAAAGGAAATTAAAAATATTCACAAGAGGGTGGATCTAAAATCATCAAACAACATATCTCTTGAGAGAGACTAAAAGAAAAAGAGAAAAATACTCATTAATATGAGTGTATTCCTACTCGTGGCACTTGGGTTAGGGTAGAATTTATAGTTCAGATTTACTTATCTCTTTACTTTTCATTTAAAAAATTTCATGATGATATTGTTTTTTTGAAAAGAAATATTCAATGAAAAGCAGAGAGAAAAATATTTAAAGTGGACTTCCCTGACAAGATTCATATTATAGTTCTCTTGGTGTACCAACTTGTGTTCATAAATGTATTATTACAAAGATAAATAATGAGTAATAAAAATAAAGGAAACCTACTCCTAAACCTACTCTATACTACTAAATATATCAAAACTCTAAGTAAAATCATATTTCTAGTGCAACCACAAAGGCATCTCCAATCCTGCATGGCATAGAAAGTCGAAAATCAGAATAAAAGAATGTAGTATTTGAAGATACAAAAGAAATATGTCATTCTTACCTCCATAATATTCATTTAAAAACAAAACAAGCACGACCTTACCATTTCTTTGAAACTTCCTAATGTATGAATCCTCCAACCATTCTACAACCTTGTCATGATATGGGTCATAATGGCAAGGAAGAGTGTAAGTAATTTTGGAAAACTTGTCAATATTATGGGGACCTGACATAACCATCAACCAAGGCCAAAGTGCCCCATCCTCTTGAAATTCTCCAAGTGTTCATCCATTTCTTCACATGGAGGATCTAAAAAAATCATGTCATGCTTACTTCCTATATATTTAGGTAGAAAAAAGAAAGCACAACTTTATCTTTATTATGAAGATTTTTTAGATATGAATCTTCAAGCCATTCTAAGATCATGTCATAAAAATTAGGATGCAAACTATGACTTCGATGAAATGGATATATCAATGGGGAACACATCATAAAAGGATTCGTGACATTAATTAGATTATTTATTTGAACACTTCCTTTAATGAGATTGATCATTTCAAAATGTGAAGCATAAACATCAAAATTTGAGCTAATCAAAGAATGAATATGCAATGTAGAATATTCGATCTCCATAAGAATGAGTGCATTGTCTTTTTCAACAATAAATCATGTAAAATCATCTTGTAACATGTCATTTTTCCATGCCAGTGATGAACGTGAAAGAGCATCAAATCCGACTTCATAAATGTTATGTTTGGAATTAATTTCACCAAATTTTGGCATATCGAAAAGATTTGATTGTGATGGAAAAGAGTAAGATACCGTGGGTAAAGTATCATGTCCACCAGAATCTAAGAAGAGATCAGGATATAAAGAGTAAAAAGAATAAAAAATGATCACATTAAAAGAATATCTTGAGCTATGATATTTAACAATGGTAGTGTTGGGTATATGTTATATTATTTGCATGTGTGTGTGTGGGTGCGTCAGGTTCGACAACTGCATCTGACGATCTCTCTAGTAGTTTTATTTGTGTCATGTGCATTGGGTGATTTCCTAGGGGGTTCCCAGGGGGGGAAATTATTCCCCCGCCTAGTTATGCACAGTGTTTGGGGCAACACCCTGAAATGTTTTTTTTGGGCAGTTTTTGCTATTTTTAGCGGATTTTGCTATTTTTAGTGGTTTTCTAAATTAATGACAGATTAAGGGAATAGGGTTTTGGTATCTAGGGAATACCTAAAAAATATTGTATATATTGTATGTTGAATGGTGAAATTTGACATAATGAATATACGAAAGGTTTTCCCGACTGAGGGTTTCCAGTATAAAATCTCTATGTACTATGTGTATGAGCCATTGATTAAATTATGTTTTTCTTAAGAATCTATATGCATTTATTTACTTCACAGATTTAAAACTTACATGCGGTATCAGAGATCATTTTTGGCTTTAGAGGGACACCTTTGTTGCTGAGGGTTTGGCTCGATCTTGATAGATCAAGTTTATCTTGGGTCTGTGATAAACCTAGGTTTAGTGGGAGTGTTTGCAGTGGGGATTCAAGTGTAGAAAGAGGAATGGTGAGCTCTTCTAGAATAGAGATAGAGAAGTTCAATGGTAAAAAATTTGAACTATGGAATCTTAATATGGAGGATCTTCTTGTAGACAAAGAACAATGGATCGCTATGGATCCTGGTACACAGCCTACTAGTGTGCCATTTACTAGCACACAGGCTACTAGTACACAAACTACTAGTACACCACCTACCGGTATGTCGAAGGAATATTGGGAGAAGTTAGACAGAAGAGAAAGGAGTACTATTCGACTCTACCTAGAAGATGCAGTGTTGCTGAATGTCTCGGGAGAATCTACAACCAAGGAACTATGAGATAAGTTGGGGAATTTGTATCAATCAAAGTCTCTGGTAAACAAGTTATTTCTTCGAAAGAAGTTGTATCATCTTAGTATGGAATATGGAGATTCTGTGACAGAACATCTAAATGCATTTAATACTCTGTTAAGTCAATTTGTCTCTATTAATATTATTATTGTAGAAGAAGATAAGTGTATTACTTTGTTATGTTCTTTGCCATACTTTTTGGATAATCTAGTTGTAACAGTTGGTAGTACCACTCAATATACATTGAAGTATGAAGATGTAGTTTCATCCTTGTTATCTGAAGAGATGAGGTGGAAAAGCATGGATAGTCATAACACAGATGCTTTATTTGTAAGAGGTCATACCTAAGACAAGAATCCTCGTAAGTCTTCAGGGGGTAGATCTAAATATACAGGTAGATCTAAGTCCCCAGGAAAATATTTGAGGAAATGTTGGAAGTGTGGTAAAACAGGGCATTATAAGAAATATTGCAAGTCTAAGAAGGTTGAAAAACCAAACGGATCTAATAGTACCTCTTCCATAGAGGCGAAAACCTCCACTGAAGAAGGAGGTGATGTTTACCTGGAATCTATAGGTACACATGAAAACCATGATGTATGGTTGATTGACTCAGGCGCATCATACTACATGACTCCTCATAGGGAGTGGTTCTCTGAATATGAAAAATATGATGGTGGTGATGTATTCCTAGGATATGACTCGACAACAAAAATCATGGGACGTGGAAGGGTTAAGTTGTTGTTAAAATATGGAAGGATTAGAACTCTCCATGGGGTTCTACACATTCCAAAACTTGACAGGAGCCTAATATTTGTAAGAAAGTTGGATGATGCAGGAGTGGATACTATATTTGGAAGGAACACTTGTAAGATGGTATGAGGAGAAATGGTGTTGATGAGGGCAGTTCGGTGTGGAACTCTGTACAAGTTTTTGGGAATAACTTATACTAATGGGTGTAGCAGTTATGTTGTCCCTAAGAAGAGAAATGAAGGAGACAAGACCAATATTATCCCAGAAAAGAAGACCATTGTGTGGCATCAAAGACTAGGGCATATTGGAGAAAAGGGCCTTTGAACACTACACGGTAAAGGTATGGTTGAAGGTATGTCTAATTGCAATTTGGATTTTGATTTCTATGAACATTGCATATATGGTAAACATAATCGAGTAAGATTCCATATGGTGTTATAAGAGCAAAGGGGATCTTAGAGTTGATACACAATGATGTGTTTGGACTTGTTTTTGTTCCATCCCTAGGTAAATTTGTGTATTATGTTTCATTCATAGATTATTTTTCAAGGAACACATGGATTTATTTTCTTAGAAAGAAATTTGAGGTATTTGATAAATTTAAAGAGTTCAAGGCTCTGGTAGAAAATCAGACAGAGAAGAAAATAAAGGTATTGAGAACAGATAATGGTGGAGAATTATGTGAAAATGAATTCGAAGAATTATGTAAGAAGTGTGGTATAGGAAGGCAGAAGACTACTCCATACACTCCTCAGTAGAATGGAGTTGCAGAAAGGATGAACATGACAATGATGGAAAAAGCAAGGAACATGCTCAATGGTGTTGGGTTAGGACAAGAATTCTGGGTATAGACAGTGGGTACAACATGTTACTTGGTCAATCGATCATCTTCATCAGCATTGGATGATAAAAATTCACATTAGGTATGGACTAGAAAGAAACCTTCTCTTGAACAACTTAGAGTGTTTGGTTTTGATGCTTATGTACATGTTCCAAAGGAAAATAAGAGTAAGTTGGATGATAAAGCTGAAAAGTGTATCTTTATTGGTTATAAAAATGGTGTGAAAGGTTATAAGATTTGGAGCCCAGAAACTAAGAACACTGTTTACATTCGAGATGTTAATTTTAGAGAGGTAAAAGATGTTTCCAAATAGGAATTCCTACCAAGGAAAGAAGAACCTGAGAAAATAGAGCCTGAGTTGGATGATGAAAAATCTGAATCATCTAAAGAAGATGAAGCAACAGAAGAAGAAGAACCTCATACCCCAGTATTGAGGATATCAAAGAGAGAAAGAAGGAAACCATAAAGGTATAGTCCACCTGATTTCTGTTCCAATTTTTCTTTATCTATTACTGATGATGATCCCATAACTGCTAGGGAAGCAGTCAATTCATAGGATAGTAAACTATGGAAGAAATCCATGGTTGAAGAAATGGATGCCTTGGATAAGAATGAGGCATGGAATATATTTGAGTTTCCAACTAGAAAAAAATTTGTTGGTAGCAAATGGTTGTTTAAGAAGAAGTTTAATGCAGAAGGTAAAGTGGAGAAATACAAATCTCGGTTAGTAGCAAAAGGTTATTCCCAGGTAGAGGGAATTGAATTTGGTGAGATTTTTTCTCCTGTTACTACATTAAATTCTATTAGATTTATTTTATCTATTTTTTGGCACAGGGGAAGACTCGGGGTTAAATGCTACAACAACGCATTAACAAAACCCTAACTATTGGCCCTTTCGACAACACCTGTGAAGCATATAAAGTCTCACCCGAGGTAGAGACAGGTGTGGTTGTAGGAATCAAGTGTCTACAACCTTAGATGGGACACATATCTATGATTATAACTCTTAATATAACACTTAGCACTGTTGGCTCTTTATTATGCAATCAATAACAACTTTGTTGGTATAATAGAGCTTCGCAGCATTCACTATGAACTAGAATATTCAAGCACTTAGCATCAACATGTTACTCAAATCTAATAGATCAAGAACTTACCATATACACATGGATCATCTCTAAAATTCTATGCACCATAAGCACTGAGCATACGCATACATATCAAATTTATCTACTCATCTTAAAGAACTTAGAAAATAATCACATAAGAACAAGGCACAAATAAGACAACACTGTGTTTACATGGTTCACCTCCACCCTGGGGCTATGTCTACCAACTCTTCTTTATTATCATTGGCCAATTGGTTACAAGCATAGAGCCTTAGAAACCCTTACTCCACACAGGACAAAAGATCTGCGTAACTCTCTATATCCTTCTTCCTTTCCTTACAACACAAAGCCTTTTATATATTCACACAAGGACTTTCACTAATCTCTACAAGTCTATACAGAATGCACAAAAACTTTGATCACACAGATCCCTTCTTGGCACTCAGCCTATATCACATAGATAAAATATTTGACTAGTACTACTTTCTTTCATATCCTTCTATTTATACATACAAAAGTAGCCTAAACATGGGTAAACCCATGGGCCAACATTCCTTTCCCATTACATGTTCCCAAAACCCAAAAAGGGACCCAAAAATGGGTCGAGATTCAACAATCTCTGCTTCGTCTGGAGCTCCATCTTCAACAAGCTATCGAAGTCCCAAAAATGGTCAAAGATGACCAAGGTTATCCCAAAACTTGGTCAAGGGCCAACAGGTCCCCAACACTCACCTGTGACTCGTCTTGAGTCACTCTGGTCTGAGAAATTCTACCTTGAACACCTTGAGCTTGGCTTGAGTGGCTTTGACCTTCTACATTGCTACGACCTCTTTCTCAGTGAAATCCTAGATCACTGCATCATTCACTAGCCCTTCTAGGCACTATTCTACTATTATGACAACCCCTTCTAGCTCAACTCCTTGGCTTTCAATTTCGGTGAATAGTTGGCATGCCTTTTCTTGCACTGGTTGAAGTCATTGAGAGACTTCCATCACTTTACTTTGAATCATGTGGATCTGTTGCTAGTTCATGCATTGTTCTTGAAACCTCTTGATTCTTTCAACTGGTGTTAAGGCCTTCAGCTATGCCTCTAGAATATTTGCATGTTTCTTTGCTTCCTGGAGTTGCAACTCTAATCCCTGTAACTCTAGATTCTCCATGAGGTTCTTGTAGGTTTGGGAACTCCTGTTACTCAACTACTTTCATTCCAAGGAAAGATATTTTAATCTACCAAGTGTGTTGTGGGTAGTTTCTTCCCTTAGGTCTCTTACCTCCTATGGAGTTTTGGGTACAACACAAAGCTCTAGATCTATGATGCACTATTGTAGCTTTTGGATCATGTATTCAATTTTTTCCACCTCCTGTAGGATTCTTTCTTCAGTTTGTACCTCAATGACTATCACAGAGTGAAGTGATTTGTTGACCACTTCCTTTACCTCCAGTTTATTTACCAACAACTATTCCTTTCCTTGTTGTAGTTGTGTTTTCCTGTCATTCCATTTTTCTTGAAGAGCACTCTTTTCTTGTTATGAAGCATTGAATTTTTATTCAAGTACTCCTTGTACTTGTGTCAAATACTGGATGGATTTCTCTGCTTCATCTTGTGATTTTCAAAGTCGAGCCTTGATTGAATCCATGATTTGGTGGAGTTGAGATGGCACATCTCCTTCTTCTGTTGTTCTGACTGACAGGGGTACAGTGGAGACTATGTTCCTTGACTGATGTGCCTACTTCACTCCTTGGATCTCTATCACAATATGACTATACATTACCTCCTGCTTAGCTTCCTGCTTCTTTGCAATCTCTAGCGATGTGTCATTCAATGCAACGATGATGAAGTTAAAGTCATCTGGGGTGAGGACAGTCTTGAACTTGGTCTTGGTTGCTTTCATTTTCTTTCTGGATGAAGCCTTCTGGGGGGACACATTTATTTTCTTCGAGGGGTCCTCCTCATCCTTATGTGATGTTTCCTCATGGATCTCTTCACCAACACCTCCTTGCTCTAGTGCCATAGACACAGTCTTCACAGATGTGTTGTCTACATCCTGAACTTCTTCAAGCTTATTTTTACTAGGTCTGGGTGTATATCACGCATCTTTTAGATTGTCTACATTGGAAAAATCTATAGGGTTTGATAGGATAAGAAAGTCCACAGACCATTCCTTGGTGATTTCCTCTAAATATTCCTCCATAAGCTTGTAGTAAGACTACAACCGTTGCTTAGGGCCATCTGTGTGTGTTGTTATATAAATGAAGTGATGGTCCAAACTGAACTTCATTAGGGGCCGAAACCTGTAGAGGGTATTTGGGGTCTTACGAGGCTCAAAATGGATGGCTACTTTCAATTGGTTGTAGTAAGTGTGGAAGACAACATTTGACTTCCATTGCTTGTTCATATCATTCGAGTACCATAGGGTACTGAACTTCATGGCCAATGGTTCCAAGGGCTTAATGTCTAGGAATGTCACAGCTTCCAGCATCTCCCATGCAATGAATGCGATCAGTATGAGAAGCCAACTAAAGTGGAACTCATATCCTTGGTCTTGTGCTTCCCTATATTCAAGCTCTAGCTAGTTTATTAGGTACTATGCCCAATTCATTTCAAGTCCTTCTATGCACTTCGCTGCGAGGTCAACGACAAATCTAGTCACTTGGTCGGGTCAGTTCTTGTGAACTATGTTGGCACAGGGGAATACCTAAGGTTCAACGCTCAAGAGGGAACCAACAAAACCCTAAATTACAACCCTTTTGGAAACACCTACAAAGTATATGAAGTCTCACCCAAGGTAGAGGCAGGGGTGGTTGCAGGACTCAGGTGTTTGCAACCTAGTTGGGACACTGATCTATGATTATATCTTTTACAGGGCACTTAGCATAGATCATTCATCAATATTTAACCCTTATGGTACTTTGCAGATGTCATAAAGCATCGTAGTGAATACTTAGACTAAATATGATTCAATAATTAGCCATAGAAATATAGATTAGATTCAATAGGTCAAGCACTAAGCATCTTATATATCAGATCTAACATTCATTCATATATCATAAAAACAGAGCATAACTAGATCTACTTAATCACAATAAGCACTTAGCCAAAAAGGAGACAACACTTAGGTCAAAAAATAGATCACATTACATAGATTTACCATTGTTCACCCCACCCTGGGGCTACATCGACAAAGTCTTCTTCTTTATATTATCTCAGTCAAGCAGTTACAACACAGAGCTTCAGGGACCCTTACTCCACATAGGATAGAAGATCTGTGTAGCTCACTAGATCCTTCTTCCTTGCACCTCAGTGCAAAACTACAACAACTTGCACTTAGTCTTCCAATTTCCTTACAATCATGCACATAGCACTTGAAATATACATCTGAACACTCAGATCTAGCTACTAGCACTAAGCCCTTAGCTATACATCACATAGAGGTACTATTGTTTGCACTCAGCTATCATATCTACTACTTAAGTATCTATTTATAGATTACAAAATGGGCCTAAACGTGGGTAAACCCACAAGCCGACATCCATTTCCCTTTACATCAACCCAAAACCCTAAAAGGGACCAAAAATAGGTCTTTCTTGCTTCATGTTGTGCTCCATATTTGACAAGCTATCGCAGTCCCAAAAATGGTCAAATAAGACCAAGTATTCTTCAAAACTTGGTCAAGGGGCAATAGGCCACTAACACTCACCTGTGACTCATCCTGAGTCACTTAGGTCTGATCAATTCTACCTCGAATGCCTCAAGCTTGGTTCAAGATGCTTTGACCTGCTACAGTGCACAACTTCTTGCTCAGTAAATTCTTGGATTTCTATGTCATTGAGCAGTCTTTCCAGTCGTTGTTCTGTAGTCATGACAACTTGTTTGAGTTCAACTTCCTAGATTTCCAGTTCAACAAACAGTTGGCATGCCTTTTCCTGGATTGGATGAATTCATTCGGAGATTTCCATCACTTTTCTTTGCAGTGTATGTACCTGTTGTTGGGTTGTGCATTGTTCTACGAACCTCTTCATTCTTTCAACTTAGGTCAAAGTCTTTATCTCTGCTTGTAGCATGTCTGCATGTTTCTTTTCTTCTTGGAGCTATGCCTCAAATGTCTTCAATTCTGTATTCTTTGTGAGGTTTTCATAATTCTGGGCACTTCTAGTGCTCAACTACTTTTATTCCAAAGAAAAGGTTTTTAATCGACCAACTGTGCTTCAAGCAGTGGCATCTCTTAGATGTCTTATTTCCTAAGGGGTATCAGGCATGATGCAGAGCTCCAAATCCATGATGCACTATTCGAGTTGCTAGATTACTTCTTCTAGTTGGTTCACCTGTTGTGGGAGACGGTCTTCCATCTTCACCTCTATGACTGTCACAAAGTACAGTACTTTGTGAATCCTTTCTTGAACTTCAAGTTTATCTGCTAGAAACTATGCCTTTTCCTCATCCCACTTCGCTTTCAGGGCAAGATTTTCTCATTCTACCTCCTTATGTTTTTCTATAAGTTCTTTATGTGCTTTCATGAAAGCTTGGGTGGCTTGTGTTGTGTCTTCTTGATCTCGTTGAAGGTGAGCTTCGACGTGATCAGTGATCTGGTGCAATTGAGTGGGATCATTGCCTATTCCTGATGTTCCACTTGTGAAGGGAGCTATAGACATTGCTTAGCTGGAATGTAGTGCCTACTGCACTTATTTGAGTTTGCCTTTGATTCGGTTGAATAGATCCTCCTACTTTGCTTCATTCTTTTCTATGAGCTTGAGTGAAACATCGTTTAGCATGGAAATTAGGAAGTCAAAGTCATCTAGGGTAAGGGTAGTTTTAAGCGTGGTCCAGGTGGCCTTAGCTTTATTTCAGGAGGAGGGTTTTGCTGGTTTCATATTTCTTTTCATGGAGGGATCCTCCTCCTCTCTAGGTGGAGTAACTTTTCCTCTATTTTTCTCAACTTCTGTACCGCCTAGCTCATTACCATCACCCCCTACACATGTGAGATCGAAGTAGTCTTTGTGGACATGCTAGGGACATCTTCAACTTCATCATCCTTCTTAGTCCTTCTTGGCCCAGGTGTATTCGACATAGCTTCAGGGATTTCCTCATCAGACATGTTTGTGGGGTCTGCTGCAACAAGGAGTTCTACCAACCATTCCTTGGTAATCTCCTCCAATTCATCCTCTGTCAGTTTGTAGTAGGATTGGAGCTGTTGTTTATGCTCATCACCACACACTGTAATATAGGTGAAGTGGTGTTTTGCACTAAATTTGATCAAAGGTATAAACCTATGAAGTATGTTTGGGGTGATTCATGGTGTATACTAAATTGCATTCTTCAGTTGGTTGAAGTAGGTGTGGAAGAAATTATTGGAATGCCACTGCTTGTTCATGTTGCTAGAGTACCACAACGTACAAAAATTTGTGACTAGAGGTTCGAAAGGTTCAATATCCTAAAAAATGGATCCCTCTGGAAGCTTCCAAGTAATGAAGGTGATGATTATGAGTAACCAACTAAAGTGGAACTCATACCCTTGGTCTTGTGTTCCTCTGCAATCCAGTTCTAACTGGTTTACAAGATATTGCTCCCAATTCATTTGTAGTCCCTCGGCACACTTCCCTGCGAGGTCAACTATGAAGCCAGTCACCTATGTTGCTCTATTCTTATGAACTAATTTTCCCGTGATTAACTGACATGCAAGGCACATTGTGTCACTTTGGATAGAGGCTACCTTGTAGCCTCACATACCCTTCTCTACATTTCCATAATATTCATTTATCCACTATGCTAGTGCTTGGTCTGAGGTCTTACCTGGGTAAAAGTCTTGTGGGTTAGGGCCTTGCATGCTAAGTTTTGTGATCCGATTGATTAGACTCATATCCATAGTGATGTGGCAGTCCAACCATAAGTATCCATCGTGGTAGTAAGACAGTAGAAACCTGATGCATGCATTGACTTCTTGGTGTCTTCCGAAGTGAGGAATCTTCATTACATTGAGCAGTGTCAACTGCACGATTTTTTGAGTCCAGGACTATGGGAAAATATTAGGATTTATGCCTTTGGTCTTGGTTAAGTATTTATGCGGAGCTAACATGCTGTAGGTTTTGTGATCTCCAAGGTTAAAATCATTAAATTTTAGTGCTGTGAGGTTATCCTGGTCAACTCGTACTGTGCGCACCCCTTTTATAAGATATGCAATGAACAAGGTGTACTCAAAGTTCCTGGGTACAATATTGCAGTTAATATTTCCTCTCAATGGTGGTATGTAAATCGACAAAATGTATGAGATCAACTTGGCATTTACAATATCGTCTATGTGCTTTGTTCTTGTCTTAGTCGTGGTTCTGTAAGGTCCTCTGTCGTGAGCAGTGGAGGGAGAAGATTGGACTCCTCCTATCGATGATGCTTCCACACCGACATACATCCCTCTCTCTAACATGACTCTCTCAGCCATTAGGTCAATCAAAAATTCTTCAACTACTTTCTCAACAACGTCGAGCTCATCCGACATACAAGCTTGGGTCCACTAGCTCAGGTGTGAAAATGAATTATGAGACTACGATGAACAATATGGGAACAAGGAAATGATCAAAGGGTGAAGTAATATGAAGGTTTGTGTTCAAATTCTCACTTAGCAAAAAGTATTCTTGATGCGTGGCGTGACAGACTAAGTAGGGAAACTTAGCAATGGTTTGCTTGCAATGGATATGGGGCCTTCATTAACTCCATTCTATCCATTTTGTTGTTGTCCAATGGTTTAGTGGGAACCCATAATTTATTTTCGACCCATTTGGGGAGGAAGTCAAATGAGTATATTGGTCCAACGGCTATATGGTTGCGCCATGGTGAAGTGCCAGATGTTGTTGTTCTGATATCTCGGCGAAGCTCAATTCTTGTGATTTTTCCTTCTGCGAAGTTTCCTCTAGAGTCTTATGTAACTTTCCAAATTTGGCCCTCTTCTTACTTAGCTTCCTAGCCTTTTTCCCAGTGGGCTTAGTCTTGGTCATATTTTTTCCCTTCTGAGTCTTATCTTATCTTGACATAGTTACTTCACGCTGCTTAGGGTCGTTCTTCAAATCCAAGGGTAATACTCCTTCATCATATAGGTTAGGTATTTCGGTCTTCTTTGGTTCCTCTAGCACTCTTATAGCTTCGACATCCAGGTCCCTGGTGTTTAACAACTGAGGTTTGCTCTCTTGTTCCTTCGTCAAGTAGGCGATCCTTCTAGTCATAAATTCCATGAGTTCTCGTTTCTTCTGTTCTAGGGATTCCTATTCTTCTTTCCTCTGAATCTGGTCTTTTTCAATCCAGATCTTTCCTAACAAAGATGGAAATGGGGCACGACCCTCAATAAATCTGTTAAGTACCTAAACCAGATCTGCAAATATACTTCAGAAATAACCAAGAATAAAACATAAACCATTCACCATAACAATGAACACAAAAAATAGAGAAAACCCTTGAGGTAGGAAAACACCATACAATGGATCCTATTATGGAAGGGATCCTCTCCTGTTCACTTGCCTCTTCGAGGGGGAATCCTCCTATTGAGCTACCGCTCCAAATACAATATTTCTCTTCATGTC
>JZKD02S1672892.1:99814-117588 GCA_000966675.3 Picea glauca
CACAACTGGCTTTACATAACCAGTCTCTACCACATCCCAGACATCTGCACCTAAAGCCATTATGTAGGTTCTCATTCTAACTTTCCAGAAGACAAAGTTTGTTCCATTGAACAGAAGGGCCTTATTGGCTGAATTTCCTTCATGGCTTGACATGTTTAAGCTCTAGGATCTACCCTTAGATAAAAGGGTTCGGCTCTAATACCAATTGTAAGACAACTGAGAGGGGGGGGTGAATCAGTTTTTTCCGTGCTTAAACAATTATGGTTCTTTTAAACTCTTTGTAGAGACACTGAATGATGATCACAATAATGCAGGGAAATAAACAATGGCACTTTCAGAATCATTCACATATATGAGAAACACAGAGACAAATATTTCCCGAGGAAACCCATGTAGTGTAAAAACCTCTTTTTCTTTATATGATAAATAATGGTTACATTCTTTACAGTATCATACATATGAGAACCAACTCATAATGAGGCTACAACCTCAGTTTTGCAAGCTACAACTCGCTGAGAGCACCAACTCTCTGTTTTCTCTAGCACCCACTAGAGGGAAGCACCAACTCTCTGGTTTCTCTAGCACCAACTAGAAGGAAGAACCAACTCCCTGTGTTCAAGCACCCACTTGAACCTCTGAGGATACAAGTCCTCCCTAGCTCTTCCCAACCACCCTGAAATATAAATCTTTGCTACTGAAACTTATTACAGTGATATGATGTTCAACAATGGCTTACCAGACTCATCATTGTTCTGCTGCATTTCGTTGCTCTGTCTGCCTCATTTCCTTTCTACACACATCAATTGCACTGTCTGTTCTTCCTCTTTTTATGCTCTGTGCGCCATGTCCATTCACTGCACAGTTCCTCTTATGTGCTCTTCAGCTGCTGCACTCTCCTCCTTCCTCACACATGAATCACCTTCACCAACAACATTCACAGCAACCTCCAACAGCAACAACAACCCCATCTCTTATATGTACCGTGTATTTATAGCTTTTGTACACCTTGTGCATGCAATGTTTGCAATCCTCTACATGCTAACTCCGCACTGTTATCCTCTACCTCTCGAGTGCTATGTCTGATCATCATCGTGACTCTTCATCTTCTCTGGTAGTTCGCCCCATGTGTCCAGCATCATTGTATGTTATATTGAGATTCCTTAGCCTCTCTGGCATTTTGAGACTCTTCATCTTCTCTGTGACAGTCAAACTCACCTTCCTTGTTTCAGTTACAGGCCTCAATGCTCATCAGCTGTCAATCGTCTCCATGTACATCTTCATTCCTCTCAGAGACTCTTCACCTCCTCTGTCAGTCATCCCTAAGTGTCTTCGCATCCTCTGGTAGAAACCATCATTGGTTTCTAGCATTTTCACTGTGTCGGGCAACAATAGCCCTCAGATCTCCTTCAGGTTAATCTACACCGTTGGATGAGATTTATTAATCTTTCCTTTAAATTGGGTTTTAGCATTTTGGCATTCCTATTGCATTGTGTTCTTGCCTCTCCAAGTCACAATCCCCGAAACTCCGATATGGAGTTACATTAACGGTCTAGATCCAAGCTTGATTTAACGACTGTGATTGAATCTCCATATCGCATATCGTGATTTCGGCATTCTTGTTGCCTTGTTTTCTATTCCTCTTGATGTCACAATCTATGAAACTCCGATATGGAGTTATGTCAATGGTTCAGATATGATCTCTATTCAACGACTACGATTAAATCATAAATTTGCATATCGCAAAATCAGGATTCCTGATGTCAATGTTCTTTGACAACTTCAACACTCAATCCTCTAAACTCTGACATGGTGTGCATCTGCTGACGTCACATGTGGATTGACACGTGTTGAATACTACCATGTGTCACTCTAATTCGTGACTTACATATGCCTGAAATGTTGAATCATTCTGACACTTGTCATTACCTGATTGTGCCATGTGTTCCTAGTTGATGTGGTCTGCTGACGTGAGTCAGGTCGATAGTATAGATCACATATTGATCTGATGGTTCAAGTTCAGTCGATATTTCACACATCGCAATTTCGGGATTATTGATGTAAATATTCTTTGACCTCTCCAACTCTCGATCCTCGAAAATCCGATAGGGAGTCAGATCAACGGTCCACATAATCCCCTGAGATGGATGGTCCTCCTACTTCTGGGATTTGTGAGCCCTCCGGCTGAGCTCATGGTCCTCGTGATCTCCCCCTATATGACCGCAACCAAACCACTCGTCGGGGTTTCTATCTTTTCAATGCCACAATGCATTGTCTCACAGGATTCCTGATATGTGAAACCCCGATGAGTCAACCCTCCTTTCAGAATTTCACCTTGGATTTTCCCGATGGTAAACCTTGTTCTACTCCTGTTCGATCTGATGGCTGATGGGATTTCTGAATGAGATCCAACGACTCTTGATATTTGTCTTCCTTATCCTCTGCGAACTCCTGTATCTTGAGCTTTGTTGCATGCATTCTCCTCGACGTTGTTCCTCCTGAGCTTTCACTTCCGAATCCCCAAAGGATTTTATCCTTCTTATCTTGCCATCTTCACTATTGTACTTTCCATCAATGAAAATCATATGCTACCTGTTAAACATTTTCCAACACTTAGCATAGATCATTCATCAATATTTAACCCTTATGGTACTTCACGGATGGCACAGAGCATTGCAGTGAATACTTAGAATAAAGATGATTCAATACTTAGCCAGAGAAAGATAGATTAGATTCAACAGGTCAAGCACTAAGCAACGTATATATCATATCTAACATTCATTCATATATCATAAGCATAGAGAATACCTAGATCTACTTAATCACAGTAAGCACTTAGCCAAAAATGAGACAACACTTAGGTCCAGGCACAAAGAACATTAGACAGAGTTACCATGGTTCACCCCCACCCTGGGGCTACATCCATAAAGTCTTATTCTTTATATTATATCGGTCAAGTAGTTACATCACAAAGCTTCAGGGACCCTTACTTCGCACAGGACAGAAGATCTGCGCAGCTCGCTAGATCCTTTTTCCTTGCACCTCAGCACAAAACTACAACAACTTGCACTTATCCTTCCAATCTCCTTACAATCATGCACATAGCACTTGAAATATACATCCAATCATGCATATACAACTACTAGCACTTAGCCTTTAGCTATACATCACATAGAGGTACTACTATTTGCACTCAGCTATCATATCTACTACTTAAGTATCTATTTATAGATTACAAAATGGGCCTAAATGTGGGTAAATCCACAGCCCGACATTGCTTTCCCTTTAAATCAACCCAAAACCCTAAAAGGGACCAAAAATAGGTCTTTCTTGCTTCGCGTTGCACTCCATCTTTGGCAAGTTGTCGCAGTCCCAAAAAGGGTCAAATATGACCAATTATTCTTCAAAACTTGGTCAAGGGCCAACAAACTAGCTTGCTTGCAATCAATTGGCATGCAAGGCACACTACACCACTCTGGATAGAGGTTACCTTGTAGCCTCGCATACCCTTCTCTACATCTCCATAAGTCTCTTTGTTCCTCTATGCTAATGCTCAGTCTAAGGTCTTTCCAAGGTAAAATTTTTGCGGGTCAGGGCCTTGTATACTAAGCCCTGTGATCTGATTGATCAAGGTCAGATACACAGTGATGAAATGATTCAACCATAAGTATCCTCTGTGGTAACTTGACAATAGTAATTTAATGCATGTGTTCACTTCCTGGTTTCTGCCGAAGTGCGGGATCTTCATCACATTGAGTAGTGTGGACTATGCAAGGTTTTGGGTCCATGACTATGTAATAATCTTTGAATTCTTTCCTTTGGTTCTAGTTAAGTACTTGTGTGAGGTGAGAATGTTGTAAGCCTTTTTGTCATTGAGGTTGAATTCATTAAACTTCAATGCTGTGAGCTTATCCTAGTTGGCAAAAACTATGCGCACACCTTTCATAATGTATGCAGTGACCAAAGCATACTCAAAATCCTTGGGCATGTTGTCTCTATTCACTGTGCCACTCAGAGGAGGTATATACGTAGGTAATATTCTTGAAATCAACTTGGCATTCATGATATCATCTCTATGCTTCATTCTTGTCTCCATCATGGTTCTATAAGTTCCTGCTCTACAAGCAGTCGAGGTAGAAGCTTGGACTCCTCTTGTCGATGATGCTTGCACACCTACAGAAATCCTTCTTTCTGACATGACTTTCTCGGTCCTGAGATCAACGATTACTTCCTTTGCATATTCTTCAAGTTTGCTAAGCTCCTCGGACAAACACGCTCAGGGTTAATAATATCAGGTTCACGAAGTAATGTAGACATGATAATAAGATGGAAAGCAAGAATGTAATGATCACTAGACAATCTTAATCAAGGTTGTAAGCTCAAATTCTCGATTTGGCAAAAGTGTTCTTTGTGCATGGCATGGCGAGATAAATAGGTAAGTCGATAATGGTTGGATCACAATGGTCATGACCCTCCATTAACTCCTGTTTAATTCGTTATGGTGTGGCCCAATGGTCTAATGATGCCTCTTTATTTATTTTCTGCTCGTTCAGAGTAGAAGCCGAATGGATGTATTGGTCCCAACGACTATATTTCTTCATCATGGCAAAGTGGCATATGTCACTGTTCTAATATTTTAGTGAAGTTCCAATTCTGTAATTTTTCTTTCTACGAGGTCTCTTCGAGAGCCTCCTATAATGTTTTAGTATTATCCTTTTTATTTCTTAACTTTCTAGCCTTCTTTCTACTGAGCTTCATCTCAGTAATGCTTTTATCATTCTGAGTCTTTTCTTCTTTGGTATTAGTTACTTTGCACTGCTGAGATTTTTTCCTAGGGTTCCTATGTAATACTTCGTCCTTGTCTAGGATAGGTAATTCAATGCTTTGGGGATTTTCTAGTGTTCTCTTAGCCTCAACATCTGATTTTCCAGTATTAAACATCTGCGATCTTCTCTTCTATTCCTCAATCAAGTGCGTGATCCTTCTGGTCATAAAGTATTTTAAATCTTGCTTCTTCTTTTCCAAAACTTCTTCTTCCTCCTTTCATCTAGCTTCATCTCTCTCAATCCAAGGTTTTCCTATTAGCATGGTAAATGGGGCTCTGTCTTCAACAAATTTAATAATCTCAAAGTCCTCTTCTATCGAATCTCCATTGACAATCATAGGTATTCGAGCGATCCTTCCACATAGGTTTACTAGCTTTCCTATGAATAAACTTATTCCTCCTAGGGAAGGGATCATAACAGGCCTTCCTATAGCTTCCCAGGTTCTTCTGGCATAATATTCATCTGTGTTTCTTCATCCAGGACACAGTCAATGTTGAATTGCCCTATTCTTTATTTGATGCATTCCTTCTCTTTGAATGTCTCTGATAAGATGACATGTTGGTGTTCATTCATGTTCTCTTTCACTTGTATCAATACCTTCTCTGATTCTTGCTAGGGTTCTTCCTTTTCTAGATCTGCCTTAGGGTTTCCTTAATTCAGATTCATTCCTTCAAGCTTAGCGATCATTCTAGGTAAATCCAACACTTCATGTTCCATGGCTTTGCAATAGAGATAACTAGGTCTTCTACCAGGGCATTCTTGAGCAAGATGTCCTAGTTTTCTACAACTGTAACAAAGGGTTAATCCTCGCTTTCTGTTAAATGATCCCCATCCTTTTCTGTATTTCATACTAGGATCATGGTAGCGAACCTGCAACAAATTATTTCTAGGATCCATTTGTTATTCCAAACATTCTTTCTATGCATAGGTATAACATATCTTTCATTATTCTTATCATATCTATTCATATCAAACCTTCTTTCATCTATTAATACCCTAGCTTGCAAACTAGGACAAAACCTATCAGATATACCTAGATCCATAATCTAGAAACAAAAAAAACAATTTCACTTATCTTACTTCCACAGAGAAAAAATCTTTCATACCTAAGAATGTTTAACTATTCTTACCTTTATCAAAGCACAAAGCTTATAGATCTTACCTCTTTCAATCAAAACTTCTTACTTTTACCTTTCGGATCCTTCTTCTTTTCTACAGATCCAACCTCCTTTCTTTCAGATCTGGCCTTCTCTCTTCAAATCATGCTTCTTTCTCTCAGATATAACCTTCTTTCTTTAGTACAAAGATTTACAGATCAAGTAGAATACTGCGCACTACAACACGGATCTATGCACAAAGATTTCATAGTTTCAGGATGAATCTTTGCACGAAGCTTCCTCTTTCTCAATTCCCAACAATCACAGTTTAAGGTCCTGGTGATAGAACCATTTTTTGGCATAGGGGCAGACCCGAGGTTCAGCGCTATGACAACACAAAAACAAAACCCTAACTACTAGCCATTTAGGCAACATCTATGAAGCAGATGAAGTCTCACCCAAGGTAGAGGCAGCGGTGGTTGCAGGACTCAAGTGTCTACAACCTTAGCTGGGACATAGATATATGATTATAACTCTTAATATAGAACTTAGCACTGTTGGTTCTTTATTATGAAATCAATACCCACTTTTTTGGTATAACATAGATTTGCATCATTCATTATGAATTAGAATATTCAAGCACTCAGCATCAACATGTTATTCAGATCTAATAGATCAATCACTTAGCATATACACATGGATCATCTCTAACATTCTATGCACCATAAGAACTTAGCATAAGGATGCATATCATATCTATCTACTCATCTCAAATCACTTAGCAAATAATCACATCAGAACAAGGCACAAAGAAGACAACACTATGTTTACGTGGTTCACCCCCACCCTGGGGCTACGTCCACCAAATCTTCTTTATTATCATTGGCCAATCGGTTACAAGCATAGAGCCTTAGAAAACCTTACTTCATATAGGATAGAATATCTATGCAGAGCGCTAGATCCTTTTTCCTTGCCTTACAACACAAAGCCTTAGAAACCCTTATCCCGCACAGGACAAAAGATCTGCATAGCTCGCTAGATCCTTCTTCCTTTCCTTACATCACAAATATTTTTATATCATCACATAGGGACTTGCACTAAGCTCTTCAAATCTATACAGAATGCACAAAATGTTTGATCACACAGATCCCTTCTTGGCACTCAGCCTATATCACATAGATACAATATTCGACTACTACTACTTTCTTGCCTATCCTTCTATTTATACATACAAAAGAGTCCTAAGCATGGGTAAACCCATGGGCCAACATCCCTTTCCCATTACATATTCCCAAAACCCAAAAAGGGACCCAAAAGAGGGCCGAGATTCTGTAATGTCCGCTTTGTCTGGTGCTCCATCTTCAACAAGTTGTTGAAGTCCCAAAAATGATCAAATATGACCAAGGTTATCCAAAAACTTGGTCAAGGGACAACACTATTGCTGCTACTTTTGATCTTGAAGTGGAACAGATGGATGTGAAGACAACATTCCCTACATGGGTATCTGGAAGAAGAAATCTACATGAAGTAGCAAGAAGGCTTTGTAGTGAAGGAAAAGAAAGAGATGGTCTTTAAGCTAAATAAGTCACTATATGGTCTGAAGAAATCACCTAGGATGTGGTACCAAAAGTTTGACACATACATCCTTGGATTGGGATTTGTGAGAAGCAGGGATGATCACTATGTATATTCCAAGTAGGTTGGTAATCACTTCATTTATTTAGTGTGGTATGTTGATGACATGTTGTTGGTAGGAAATAACATGGATGTTATCAAGGAGGTGAAATCACAACTATCCTCCAAATTTGACATGAAGGATCTCGGTGCTATTAAATTAATTATGGGAATGGAAATTAAAAGAGATTGTGTAAACAATAAACTATGGTTGAATCAAAGAAAATATGTTTAGACAATATTGTAGAGGTTTAATATGTGTGGAATTAAACCAATCAAGGTTCCTATTCCTATAGGTGTAAAGCTATCTGCAGATAAGTGTCCCAAGACATAGGAAGAAGAAGAGGACATGTCCCATGTTCCATATGCCAATGTAGTTGGTCGTTTGATGTATGCAATGGTCTATACTAGACCATAAATTGCACATGCAGTGGGAGTTTTGAACAGGTATATGTTAAAACCATAGAAGGAGCATTGGACAATAGTAAAGAGGGTCTTCATGTATCTTTTTTGCACTACCAGTTATGGATTGTGCTACCAAGGAAGACCAGGATTGGACAGAGTGGTGGAAATACATGTTTTTTTTATGTAGAATGGACTGGGGATCTGGATCATAAAAGATCTACAAGTGGGTATGTGTTTAACCTATTTGGTGGAGCAATCAGTTGGATGCGCAAAAGATAGTCTGTAGTGGCACTTTCAACTATAGAAGTTGAATACATGGCAACCACTCATGCAAGCAAGGAAGCAGTATGGTTACAAATATTGTGTTCAGGTATTGGGTTGGTACAACAAGTAGTGAGATTATATTATGACAGTCATAGTGTAGTATTCCTAGAAAAGAACACATCTTATCATTCGAAGACAAAGTATATTGATGTTCAGTATCACTTTGTGAGAGACATGGTTGATAAAAAGAAGGTGTTACTGGAAAAGGTTGACACTTTGAAGAATGTTGCAGATTCATTGACAAATTCTATGAGCACAAAAAATTTCTCTTGGTGTAGAGTAACAATGGTAATTTATGCCCTCGATTGTTGACTATATATAATCTCATGGACCCCTGGATGAAAACAAAACAACAAGTGGGAGAATGTTCGGTATATGTTATATTCTTTGCATGTGTGTGTGTGGCTGTGTTAGGTTTGAAAACTACATATGATGATCCCTCTAGTAGTTCTCTTTGTGTCATGTGCATCAGGCGCTTTCCTAGTGGGGTCCTGGGGGGGGGGGGGGGATATGCCCCCCCCTAATTACGCGCAACACTCGAAAAAAAATTTGGGGTTTTTTTTTTCTTTTTTTAACAGTTTTTTAAATTAATCCCAGATTAAGGGGTTAGGGTTTTGGTATCTATAGAATACCTAAAAGAATTGTATATATTGTATGTTGAATGGTCAAATTTGATAGAATGAATATAAGAAAGGTTTTCCTAGTTGAGGGTTTCTGGTATAAAATCTTTGTGTACTCTGTGTATGAGCCATTTACTAAATTATGTTTTGCTTAAGAATATATATGCATTGCTTTACTTCATAGGTTTAAAAATTATAAGTATTCTCAAGACATTCTTCTTCACTTTCCTTAAAACTTTCACTTTGTTTTGGTGATAAATTATTCAACATAATATGATCATCTAAGTTTGTCTCTTGTATGATAGATAATTCAAAACTTTCATGATAAAAATCTAATATTTCCTATGGATAAGGTATGATTTGTGGATGAAGGTTTAAGGTTTCTTCTTCCAATTGTAGATCTAAATCTCTAATCCATTTCATTGGAATGTTAGAATGCTTAATATCATTTTCATCACCTAAGTGTTCTTCAATAATTGAATCTAAGTACCGATTAGAGAAATAGTTAGAAAAAAATGGACATATATCTAGACCCATAATAAAATATCCTTCCACAATAGTTGAGGATTGAATATGAAAGGTTTTAGAGGAAAAATAATTTGATTGTTAGTGAGAATATTTTCAATAGATTCTACCTCCCTCTCTTGTTCAATGTTTCCTGATGGATTCCTCTCATCCCGTGAACAAAATTATTCTCGCAATTGAGTGATAGGATTTGTAATCAATTCATCATTAGCGATTGAATATGACTGGGTGAAAGGGACACAAGCATCATAGAGGATATTTAGTACAAATGACATGTCATCAATATTAAGTTTACAGAGAACATGATGGATTCTTGTTGAAAATCCTTCTGGAGATGAATTGTCATTGATTAGTAAAGTCTAAAATTCTTCACACAATTGATTTTAATCATAGTTTTCAAAAGAATCTAAAAATTCATCTACAAATTAAAACCAATCAATAATGTGATATGCTAGAAAAGACTCAAACCAATGTTTAATCCAACCCTTGAAAGTAAAAGCGAACAATCTGCATAAAACCTTTAAATCAGAAATATCATGTGTGATGCATTTACACAAAAACTTGTTAAGATGGTCTTTTGTAGACACATTCCCCCCACCACCAAAGGTGAGTTTGGACAAGTGAGAGA
This sequence comes from Picea glauca, assembly GCA_000966675.3. Taxonomy (NCBI): domain Eukaryota; kingdom Viridiplantae; phylum Streptophyta; class Pinopsida; order Pinales; family Pinaceae; genus Picea; species Picea glauca. The sequence goes on from JZKD02S1672892.1 coordinate 109,911, forward strand.
CTGTCTCATTGGGAATATCGGGTAATGAGAAGTGGAAAGAATATTCCAACACAATGATTTAGGGAGCCATGGGGAATTAAAAATATTCGAAATAAAGACTCCCACAAGGCCATCTTGTCATTCTATCCTTCCTTCTAGTTCATTTCAAGATGACACAAAAGAATAATTTATAAATCTGGAATTATGATAGGCTGAGGGGTAAAACATTTAATCATTAAATTTACCTCAGCCCTCCTTCTAGCACCATTTTTTGATGGGCATAAGTGACACACTGTCAACTGGAAGGTCAAATCTAGACCAGGGTTGTCTAAATAACCCAAGCTGTTTGGAGTGAAATGACCTGACAGGTTTAATGGCTATGTTGGCCAACTAAAGTCCTAAAAACAAAATAAAGGAAACTAATCTAAAGAGAAGATTATAACAATAAACACAATAATTACAAATTTTTATCTAAGAATGTGAATATACAAATGATTATTAATAGTTTATATACAGTTTACAAGGTTTGCATGAAATCTTGTGAAAATGATAGTTTGATCAATTTTCTGAATCAAAATCAAATATGAACAACACTTCTTTTGGGGTTTTTTAAAGATATTAAACTAATAAATACTAAATGAATACGATTGAAACAATGACAAAAAAACAATCAAAGATAATTAATGACATCATCATTTCATTTATAAACAACTCTAAATAAATGAAAACAATGCATCTACTAACCTCTAACTGATCAGTCATCAAAATCTAAGTTCCTTTCTTGCGTTATATGAGCTCTTGTTTGTCTTGTATTAAGAGGAAACCTATGACAGGGACAAATATAAATCTTCCTAAAGAAATTCAAGGAAGTATTTCATGCATTTGGAGTGAATTTAAAACAACAAGAAAATAACCAATTAATTTCCTATGATCTCAAGATAATCAATAGCGGAGGACGAGAGAAATCTCAATCCTGGACATTGATGTTATGAATCATTTAATAAAATAAGTAAACTCAAATATAATTAAATAATTTCTTGATCATAGGTGCAAACTAGATCAACAGATCATGGACAATGTTTAAATATTTACTGATATGAAATATCATATTATGACAAGACTAAATCTAAATCATTAATAATAACATCTCATAACATAGAAGTAACAGGAGAATAAAATAAGACCAGCATTTTACAATTCACATAGCACTAAATCCAAAAGCAAATTGTTCTCCTATATTGCTTCCACAAATTATATGTCCATATTGTAATCCAGGAAAAGTCGTTTAACACTAAGCAGCAAAATCTATTTAAACAAATATTGGATTAGTTACCTCTTATCATACAAGATAGAGGATAATCCCTAAAAATAAGGTTGTCTTACAAAAATAAAATAACAAAAGATACTCATGTAGAAGTCTTTACATAAAAATAATTACATAAATGAGATTTTTCTTTCAAAAATGAGAAATTACTAAGCTATCAAGTGCTTAATCCATAATTTCTTCTCCTTGAAAATAGCCTCATAAACTATTGTTTTACTGAAAAAGATAAAATGAAAATGAATTTTAGACAAAAATACAAAATAATAATTTCAAAAGATAACTACAAGATTCTGTAGCTAGTCTAAAATAGTAAAAAAAATAAAATAAAAAAATCTATCTATTTTATTTTTCCAACCGAATCAAATCAAAAAAGAATAAAAAAAAACTTTTACCATTTCATAGATTAGACAAAGAACCATCTAAATTTATGAAGGTGTTAAAATTTATTGAGTTTTTAACAAACACATTACAATCCTACTCAATCATGTTCTTTGCCAAATTTAAATCCAAATTACTATGTTCCTTATGCTTGCGGTTTTTATTCACAATTGATTTATTAATGAAACCCTAATTCGGCTCATTAATAGGAGGGTTTTTATCCTTTAATACATCTAAGAATTCCTCCAATGATTTTCTAGGAACGAAATTACATCGTGACCTTTCTCCCAATGGGTTTCAAACAACAACAGAGGGTTGATCTGTGACCGCATGGTCTTTTTGTGGACCAACACACAGGTCTTTGATAGTAGTGTTAGCTATACAGGGGTTGGGGTTTATATTGGAATGCATAGGAAAGTCTACTATGTTCTCGGGCAAGTTGAAATTGTTTATACATAGAAAATCTTCTCAATTATCCCCAATCTAAGCTAGATGTGACAACAACAGAATTTGAATAAGCCCATGGTGAAAAAGATTTGACAGTGGGTTAAACTTATGTTTATGATAATGATTAATCATTTTATGAAGACTCATAAACATATAGAAAGGCATATAATCTTGAACCCTAGCCAAACCCATAACATGCTTGAATCTCTAAGAAAAAAAAACAAAAACGCTTACCTCAGTTGCAAAAGAAGTTATGAAATTTTTCCCTCCAAAGAACAAGATGTATCTCTGAAACTGTGTGGTTTCTGAAAAAACTTCCCTTTTGAGAGGTAAATGACCCCATTTCCGAAATGGGTTTTAAATGACCTGGGAAAATTCATAACCGTTTTCTTAGAAACCTTCCTGCAAAAATGTGTCTCAGGTAAGCAATTACGAGTTTTAAAAACAAAAACAAATCAGAGTCATTTGGTTGGATTCACATCATAAGTGCCATTTCCATTGTGAAAATGATACAATAGACATCACAGGATGTGGGTTTTGTTTCCAGAAGACAAGGAGTAGAGAAAAGTATATGCAAAATGTAATGGCATAAAAATTGCAGAGTTTAGGGACTATCATAACTTGGACAAATGAGTTAAGGAAAATGAAAACTAGAGGGTTCATATAATTCCTTACCATCTCTCGCGATGAGTTCCAAGACCTACAGAGTACAAAACCCTATGCACATAATGAATACCTTCATTAATGCTTTGAGCCAACAAGGTAAGGTGAAAACACAAGTATAACATGCTTGTACTCATTCACATAAATGTTGATGTGACAATTAAACTTATGAGAAGAATCTCAACAATTAACCAAGGTTCTTCATGCATCGAAACATTTTGATAATGAACTATCGAACCATTGAACTCATAACAACTATAATAAAACAAGAAAAAAATCGATAATGATTTAATTGACCATTTCATAAGATTTGAATTTTAATCACATATGGGTGGATTTTTAAAATGATATTTATGAGGTAAAATATTATTAAACCAAACCAAGTTTTATGTTTAAAGTCATGCTTACAGTCATGAATTAAAAATAAAACAAACGAAAATGAAAACGATAAAAACTCAATAAGGTAAGCTTTAATCCAACCATCACTTCGAAACTCTGAAATATAAACATTTACAAATGAAAGGTGGTGGCAGCTACATAAAGATATAATTTGTTTGTGGTGACTTCGATAAATATTGAAAAAAATAGTGGCTTCCAAAAATGGCGACATATTGGGCGAAGCAGTTATCTCTACATCACCAAAAAAATTATGTCAGGGGATTAGATGAAATAAATTTTTATAAACAGTTAACAAAAAATCAAGCATTCCAATTATAACTCAAAAAATAACTCAGTTTATCATTGGATGTATTTCTGTCCAAAAATGTAATCTGTTATCTTATTTAAAACACAAGTGTAGTGATTTTTATACAGATGACCTCAATACCGTTGACAGAGCCACTGCTGCCAACAGGAATCCATAGCCTCAGCAAGGATGTCATTTAACCCACTCTAGTAGCTCTATCCTATCCCAGAGTCATTCATTCATGATAAAAACATCTTCATACTTAATCAAATCACAAGACATACCTGAAGATATTCTTAAACCCAACATTGCTTCACTATGAGCATGCCTGTGTAGTACCCCGAAGAAGTTGCCTTGGTATCATGCATGAATTTACCCACTACCAACAGAACTGTTTAACGTCCTGATGGGTTACATACACTTCCCAGACATTACTGTTCTTTCAAATCTCTATAATTTGTTTATAATTTGTAGAGCTTAATAATATTCAAGAGAGCGGGGTGATACTAAAAATCTCATAGTTTGGAATGGAAAGTTTGATCATTTACAAATTATTTTTCTGTTTTGATGACTTCCATCATGATTTGGACAGTTAAATTTCTGTTAAGAAATATTCTATAGGATGGGGAAGCACACTAAGTTGTTATCATTAAAACAGAGGTGACGTTAGAAGTTTGTTAAGGATAATCACGTCTTCCTGTGGTTTTAATGAGAAACCAAGAACAATGTTTGAACATAAACTTCTTTCTGTTGATATGAGTTTTAGCACTTACTGCTCGGGTTCTTAAAAAGTTATCAACTGCCACTAAAGAATAAGAGTTATGATTCTCTTCAACAAATGAAATGGTGATTCATATATAATTTTTCAGAAAACAAATCAAAATCGAGAAAAATGAAAACAACCAAAACCAAAAACAAAAAAAAGTAAATTAAAAATATTCACAATAGGGTGGATTTGAAATCATCAAACAAAATATCTCTTGAGAGAGACTAAAATAAAAAGAGAAAAATGGTTATTAATATGAGTGCAGTTCTACTTGTGGCACCTTGGGCTAGGGTAGAATTTACAGTTTAGATTTACTTATCTCTTTACTTTTCATTTAAAAAAATTCATGATGATATTGCATTTTTGAAAAGAAATATTCAATGAAAAGCAGAGAGAAAAAGATTTAAAGTGGACTTCCCTGACAACATTCATATTATGTTTCTCTTTGTGTACCAACTTGTGTTCATATCTGCATTATTACAAGTGAAATAGCGAGAAATAAAACTAAAGGAAAACTACTCCTAAACCTACTCTAAACTACTAAATATATCAAAACGCTAAGTAAAATCGCATTTCCAGTGCAACCACAAGAGCATCTTCAATCCTGCAAGACATAGAAAGTCGAAAATCAGAATAAAAGAATGTAGTATTTGTAGATACAAAAGAAATATATCATGCTTACCTCCTATATATTCATTTAAAAACAAAACAAGCACGACCTTGTCATTCCTTTGAAACTTCTTGATGTATGAATCCTCCAACCCTTTTGCAACCTTTTCAAAAGGGGCCCATCATTAGATTTTTAGAAAATCGAACATTATAAATCAATTCAGAAAAAGAATAATCTTACAACATCCAAAAAAATTATAACAAAAGAATGTACAATATCAATCGAGATCTGCAGGATTGCCAATTGGCCATAGAATGAGGTTACGAGTTTATTCACATTCTTTTGATCAAACCCTTCTTGGAAATTAACATCGCGAACATAGTCCTAAATAATATTGACTTTCCTTCTGTAATACAATTTAATAAAAAATAATGGAGACATTCAAAATCTTTAAGATGACAGATGAGGGTAATCCCTCAGTCAGATCCCAAGGACTCTAGAATAAAGATAAAATGATAAGAGACATGAATGTATCCATATGGGTATAATGGTGTTATAGAATAAGGAAAGAAAATGTAGTAAACAAGAACATTACTTACAAAATCGAAGGAGATGAATTCAATTGATCATGTACAGAATAAGGTGTTCATAGAACTAACTGTACCATGGAGAATTATCTCATGAGCTCTTTTAATAGTTTACCGTGGAATCGTTGGGACATGGAGAAAATTTCAAAAGAAAAAATAAAGGAAGACATCAAGAAGATATCTTTGGGACACCAAAGAAAAGGTATGAAAGTATTTTTATGGGAATTATTATTCATGTAATGAATATGGTCACAAAGATTTTGAATGTAGGTCTTATGAAAGGAGATATAACTAAAGATTCTATAATACCATAAGGTGTTGGAGATGTGATCAAGTAGGACATATTGTTGTTCATTGTAACACCATGAGATGCTACAACTATAGTGGATTTGGCCACAAATCCCAGGAGTGATGGAACAAAAGAAGAAAGTCCATGATGAGAACTTCAAATAGCATGGCTAGAAGAAGGAATGAAGTAAGGAAGGGAGACATATTTGAAAATATGGATGCTTAGAGGCCAAGTTATAAGGAGTAGGGACATCTACAAAAGTGGGTGAAGAAGACAGAGAAGCCAGAATAGAATGAAAGACTGAAGGGAAGTTCAAAAGTGTCATCTACTAAGGCATATGCGGATGACAGTGGTCATAGTCATGTACATACACAGACTGACCTTGAATAGATCGCGTACATATGCGAATTGTTGTGCATCAAGCCACACATATGTGGTGAAGCCTAAAGAAAAGGGATATGCATAGGATTGCATTTTGATATGATGGTATAACTCTATGATCCAGGATCTGACATGGTTTATTGCAGGTTATGACACTGTTTGTTGTAGGTTTTCATGATTTTTATATTGGATTATGTAAGGTGATGATGTAAAATAAAATATTGGGTGCATGGCACTAACCCATGAGTATGGATTGATGCATTTTCTATTGAAGAATAGTGTTGGTTATGACAGTGAAGTTATGACACCTTAGTTATGTGATATATCTCGATGATGTATTGGAATCTTACTTGTTGGAAAGTTTGATGCATGCATTTAGCATATGGATGGGCTACACATTGGGACATGTGGTTGGTGAGTTGGTATATGCACATGGTTGGCATATTGGTAGATGCACATGTTCGGATGTTGATAGAGGCATAATATTGATACATTCCATGGATGATATATTTTGTCACATTGCATGATGTTGATGTACATGGTTGATGTACATAGGAGTTGTGCATGATGAGCACACATTTTTGTACAGGATGTACTTGGTTGATATTTTTCTCATGATTCTTTATTTCATTGTTGACATATATTTTGCTTCATGATGCTTGGTATGGCATGAGTTTGATGCATGAACAGGTCCAAGGATCATCATATGGTAGCATATTGTTCATATTACAAAGAATATAGGGGAATACATATCCATAGGGGGAGTCATTCTTCTTCCCATGATTCTAGGAGGATATATTTATCAGATGCATACCTAGAAAAGAGCCCTATATTTGAAGAAAGAGCACAAAAGAATAATTCCAGGGGCAAAAATGGTCACAGGGGCAGTATGTTTGATGTATCTGAAACATTACATCAGAGTGATATCCCTTGTTCAAAAGGGGAGAGATTATTCAGAGGAAGATCAAAGGCACTCAGCCAGGGGGAGAAACCCCAAGGAAATTTCAAGTAGGGGGAGAAACCCCAAGAGGAGAATGGCCCTTTTCCATTGATGTCAAAGGGGGAGCGATAATCACATTGATGTGATTGATGATTATTGATTGGAGGATATAATCACATTTGGGAGAGATAGTCACATTGACTATTGATGTAGAGCATGCCTTATCTACATGTTGACATCAATAATTGGTAATTGGTGTTGACATCAATGTTGGTACTGCCATCAGTGCCAAAGGGGGATATTGTTGGATCATGTTGTCACTGATGTCAATGGTTTGATTGATTGATGTCAAGTGATTGATTGATGTCAAAAGTTTCACTGATTGATGATTGATGTAATTTAATATGTATTTTCCTTGATGAGAATGCATAGATGAAGATGGATCAATGAGTTTTCATTGATATTCTCCTCACAGTTTCAGAGTTATGGCCTTACAAAGTTGGAGGACCCCCATATGAAGGCTTGAAGGCCCCAAGGTCAAAGAAGTCAAAGTGACCTAAAAGAAGAAATCATTATTTAAATGATAAAGTAAAGTGACAAAGTCAAGGTGGATTATTTAAATAATAAAG
>JZKD02S1672892.1:144999-166301 GCA_000966675.3 Picea glauca
CTCAAAGCTTGCTCTCCTTACAATGAAAAGATGAAAATGTGGGTGAAAGAACTCCAAGCTTATTCACTCAAGAGAGGGGTGAATAGCTCTATGAAATGCAGCTTGTGATGTGTATCGCCAAAGAATGAGTCCTTAGCAATCTCAGCAGCATAACAATACAAAGAATTCCTTGAGAAAATGGTGGTTATTCATGGCTTTTTATAGCCAAGCATTGGGTGTTTTTGTGACCTCTTTGGAGTGTGAAAAGGGGCTCTCTAGGGCTCAATTAGGTCTTTGACCAGCCCACCATGAGGATTGAGCTCGGATTTGGTGTCAAATAGACTTGGGAGCTGATCCATTAGTGGTTRGGAGGCCGACCAATTTCAATAAATGCGCCGTTTAGCAGGCGCGCGGGTTTTTCTCCCAATAGCTACGCATCGTGCACTCATGTGCGCATTATATGTTGTTGTTACGCGCATACGCGCGTGAACCCCGGTTCTGTAAAGCACCCTTCAATGTTTTCGTCATTTTGTATAGTTTTTGACCCTTTTGCAATGTTGTGGAATTGATCCTATTCCATGAATGACTCTAGCCCTGTTTTGATGATGCGGAGTTCTTGTCGCCATGTGCGGACGAAATTTCAGTGATAACACATAATAAAAAGAAAATTGTACATACATCTTTTGTTCTTTGTGTTCCTTGTGGAGATGACTTATTGATGATATATTGTTGATATATGTTGTTGATATGTGTTCACATATGATTGGTTATAAATGAAAACAATAAGTAATGAGTAAATTTCGAATGCTAACTAATGAGTTTTGTGAAAGAGGGAAGTTTTGGGAAATATATTGCCACACTCATTCAACCCCCCATCTAAGTGTGGTAGGTGTGTCCAACACTAACCTCCAAGATATTCTCTCCAAACACCAAGTTGTTTTTTCCACTCCTCAGGGACTTCTACCTTCTCATTGTGTTCATGATCATTTGATACCCCCTGTTCCTAGTAGTATTCCTCCTAGTGTTCTCCCTTATCTTCATCTCTTTTCCCAAAATCATGAAATTGAGAAAATAATGCAGGAATTGCTACAAGAGGGTTTTATATTCCCTAGTAATAGCCCTTATTCTTCTTCTGTAGTCATGGTACTTAATAAATAAGGTACTTGGTGCATGTATCCCGACTTTCATGCCCTCATTAAACTCACCATCAAGGACAATTTTCCCATTCATGTCATTGATGATCTGTTGGATGAGTTGAGTGGTGCTCAATGTTTCACTAAACTTGATCTGCGTTTTGGCTACCACTAGATACATATGCAAGACATTGGCATCCCCAAGAATTCCTTTTGAACTCATGAGGATCACTATGAGTTCCTTTTCATTCCCTTTGGCCTATGTAATTCCCCCTCCACCTTCCAAATCCTCATGAATCATGTATTTCATCCTTTTCTCTGTCATTATTTCTTAGTTTTCTTTGATGATATTCTCATCTATAGTAAAACTTGGCAATCCCATATTTCCCATGTGGATCAAGTTCTTCATCTACTCTTTCAACAACATATTTTCCTCAAAAACTCTACATGTACTATTGGCACAGGGGAAGATCGAGGGTTCAATGCTAGAACAACGCATCAACAAAACCCTAACTACCGACCCTTTCGGCAACACCTGCGAAGCAGATGAAGTCTAATATAAGGTAGAGGTAGGGGTAGTTGTAGGACTCAGGTGTCTATAATCATAGTTGGGACATAAATCTATGATTGTAATACTTAACAGAGCACTTAGCACAGACAGTTCATCAATATTTAACCACTATATACTCCGCAGATAAAATAGAGCATCACATAATTCATTCATATCTGATGTATGTAAGCACTTATCATATAGTGGTAGATTAGATCTAGGAGATTCAAGCACTAATAAAATTCACATAGGTCAAATGTAACATCCCTATACATCATTAGAACAAAGCATAAAAAGATCTAGCTATATTTATCAAAGCACTTAGCAAGTAAAGACATGAACACATCAAGTCATCGCACAAAGCAGAGAAACACAACATATACGTGGTTCACCCCCACCCTGGGGCTTCGTCCACCAACTCTTCTTCTTTATTATCTTTGTCAAGCTTCTTATAGGCACATAGCATCAAAATCCTACTCTGCATAAGACAGGAGATATTCGTGCGCTTTGTAGGATCCTCCTTCTTCAAGCTAGGGTAAATTACCAAACCTTCTTACAATTACTTGCATGTAACTTTGCAAGTCTCATACAGTATGAAAAGAGCACTTACGATCCTTCAATCAAATAGATATAGCACATATCCATTCATAACTCTTCTATATTTTCACTACATCACCTTAGCATTTATTTATAGTTTAGAAAATAGGCCTAAACATGGGTAAACCCATGGGCTGACATCTCATACCTGTTACATAATCCCAAATCCCAAAAAAGACCCAAAAAGGGGCCAAGATCCCACAATCTCTGCTTCATTTTGTGCTCTTCCTTCAATAGGATTTCAAAGTCCTAAAATAGGTCAAATTGACCAAGGATCTCCCAAAAATTGGTCAAGGGCCAACAAGCCCCCAACACTCACCTGTGACTTTTCTTGAGTCACTCTCATCTGGGTAGTTCTACTTCAAAATCCTTGAGCATAGCTCAAGCTGCTTCGAATTTATGTTGTTCCTTGGCCTCTTGTTCAATGAAATCTTGGATGACTACATCATTGACAGGTCCCTCCAAGTGTTGTCCGGCTATAGTGACAACCTGCTCCAGTTCTTCTCCTTGGCCTTTGACCTTTGTAAACAATTGGCAAGCCTTATCTTGTACTGGTTGGATCCTTTGATTTAATTCCATAACTATGCTCTGGATAGTGTGGATCTACTACTGGGCAGTGTGCTACTCCTGGGATCGCTTCATTATTTCCACAACTAACAAGGGCTTCAACTGCACTTCTATTGTTTCAACTTGGTACTTCGCCTCTTGGAGCTGCAACTCCAGTGCCTTCTGTTTTGGATTCTCATTGAGTTGTTTGTAGGTCTGGGCATTATGATCAATGAGTTTCTTACATTCCATAGCAAGGGATTTTATTCTCTCAACTGTGCTTTGATCATTTTCTTCTCTTTGATCCCTTACATCCTATGGGGTCTCGGGCACTGCGCAAAACTCTAAGTCTACGATGTGTTGCTATAGCTGCTAGATAACATATGTGAGATGCTCTACTTGCTACGTGACTCGATCCTATACCTTTATTTTTATGACTTTCATAGAACAAAGTTCTTTGCTGATTGCTTCTTTCACTTTGAGTTGCTCTATGGGAAACTGTTCTTTTCCTTGTTGTAGTTGTGCTTTTTCTTCATCAAAATTTTCTTAGCGAGCAATCTTTTCCTATTCTACAGCTCGACGTTGTTCTACAAGTACTCCTTGTACTTAGGTCAAAGCCTGGGTGGCTTGCTCTATTTCTTCTTGTGCTAGACAAAGGTGAGATTTGACTGTATCAGCTAGTCGATGGAGTTGGGATGGCTCATCTCCCAACTCTAGTTCTCCTGGTGGTAGAGGCACAATCGAGACTGCACGACTGGACTGAAGGGCCTGATGTACCCCTCAAAGCTCAACTTCAATCCTATGATACATTTATTCTTACTTCACTCCTTGTTTCTATGCTATCTCTAGTGAATCATCATTCAAGGCTACTGTGATGAAGTCAAAGTCATCGAAGGTGAGGAAAGTCTACATCTTGGTCAGGGAGGCTTTATATTTATTGCAAGAAGAAGGTTTCGAGGGGGAAACCTTCCTCTTCTTCAAGGGTTCAATTTCATCTCTGTGTAGTGTGACTTTGTTGGGCCTCTGTTCAGTTTCTACTTCTTCACCACCCCCTTGGTTAGGTGACATGGACGCGGTCTTCACTGAGGTCTTGCTTAAGTTTTGGACCTCCTCATTCTTCGTCTATCTACTGGTTCTGGGTGTATTATGTTCTTTATGAGTTTCCTTTGGGCTGTCAATATTAGATATCTCTGCAAGGTTGGTGGGGATAAGGAGATCAGTGGACCATTCCTTGGTAATCTCCTCAAGGTCTTCTTCTATGATTTTGTAATATAACTGGAGCTGCTCTTTATGTTCATTTTCTCACGTTGTGATGTAGATAAAGTGTCGATATGCGTGGAACTTCATTAGTGGTCAGAACCTCTGTAGGGTGTTCAAATTCATGCGAGGCTCAACTTTGATGGATCGCTTTAGCTGGAGGTAGTATGTATGAAATACAACATTTGACTGCCACTGTTTGTTCATATCAATTGAATACCATAGGGTAGCAAACTTCGTGACAAATGGTTTGAATGGATCTATGTCAGGGAAGGTCACTCCTTCTGGCATCTCCTAGGCAACAAATGTAACGAGGAGAAGGAGTCAACTGAAATGAAAGTCGTAACCTTGATCCTGTGCTTCTCGTCAATCTAGTTCCAATTGGTTAACTAGGTACTTCTCCTAGTTCATCTGTAGGCCTTCCGTGCACTTCCCTACAAGGTCAATGACAAACTCGGTGACCTACATTGGTTGGTTCTTCCTTACTAACTTTACAGCTATCAATTGACATGTGAGGTGCACTACGCCACTCTACATGGAATCTACCTTGGAGCCTCTTGTTCCCTTCTCAATGTCACCATATGTATCCTTGCATTTTTTTTCTAGTGTACGATCAATGACTTTTCCTGAATAAAATTCCTATGGGTCAGGTCCTTGCATACTCAGGCTTGTGATCATGTGGATCAACATTGGGTCAACTGTAATGTGGTGGTCTAGCCATAAGTAGTTTCCATGGTAACATCAAAGTAACATCTTGACACAGGCGTTGACTTCTTGGTGTCTTCCGAAGTGTGGGATCTTCATGACATTCAATAGGGTTGACTACGCGAGGTTTATCATCAATGATTGAGGGATGATATTTGAGTTCTTCCCTTTTTTTATATCTAGGTAATTGTATGGGGCAAGCATACCATAGATCTTTTGATATCTGAGCTTGAAGTCATTGAACTTCAACGCTGTGATCTTATCCTGCTCTGCTTGAACTGCACATATCCGTTTTAGGAGGTACGGAGTGACCATAATGTACTTGAAGTATCTTGGCACACTATCATGATTCACCGTGCCAGCCAGAGGTGAGATGTAATCGAGCAATATGGATGGAATCATCTTCATGTTTGATAGGTCATATTTATTCTTGGTTCTCTTCTCTACTAATTGTCGGGATGGCCCCGATCCATGAGCATTCAACAGAGTGTCTTGCAGTCCTCTTGTCGATGATTCTTGTACACCTGTAGACATTGACATGACTCTCTCGGTCATGAGGTCGATCATAACTTGTTCGAAAAATTTCTCTGCAGCATTGAACTTGTCTGACATAGATGCTCAGGGTTAGAAATCTTCAAGTTTGAGGAGTAACTTAGACACTACAATAGGATAGAAGGAAATAGTGCAATGATCACTGTGTAAAATCAACAAGTCTATGGGCTCAGATTCACGGTTAGAAAAATTGTTCTCGATACATGGCACGATGGGATAAATAGATAACATGGCAACAAATTACTTGCAATGGTCTAGAAGCCTTCATTAACTCTATTATGTCCATTATGGCACGGTCCAACGGCTGGTGGTGAACCATAAATGACTTTCTACCCATTCAGGGGGTCGACCAAACAGTTATATTTGTCCCAACGGTTATATTTCTTCTCCATGGAAAAGTGCCATGTGACGTTATTCTGTTATCCTGGCGAATCTCCAATTTTGCAAATTTTCCTTCTGCGAAGTTCCCTTTGGGACCTTCTGTAACTTGTCAATCTTAGCTCTCTTCTTACTTAGTTTTATATATTTCTTTCCAGTGACATTCACCTTGGTATGCCTTTTTCCATTCTGATTCTTCTCTTCTTTTGGCATAGTTACTTCACGTTGTTGAGATTCTTTCCTAAGAGTCGAGCGTGATACTTCTTATTTATCTGGAATAGGTACTTCAATTTTCTGTGGGTCATATAGTGTTCTTTCAACTTTGACATCTGGGTCTCTGGAGTTATATAGCTTCGATATGTTCTCTTATTCTTCAATCAAGTGTGCAATCCTTCTAGTCATGAAAATTTTTAACTCTTGCTTCTTCTATGCTAAAACTTATTCTTCGTCTTTCCTTCTGGCCTGATCTCTTTCAATCCAAGGTTTTCCTAGTAACATGGTAAATGGGGCGTTGTTCTTAATAAATTTAAAAATCTCAAAATATTCCTCTGTCGATGTTCCATTGGCATTCATAGAAATCTGGGTGAGCTTTCTACATAGGTTTTTCAACTTTCCTTTGAATAGTCCTATTCCTCCTAATGAAGGAATCATAGCATGCCTTCCTATAGCTTCCCAATTTCTTTCTGTCATGACATTCACTTTTGTTTCCTCATCTATAAAATAGTCAATGTCAAAGTCTCCTATTATTGTTTCTATGCATGGTTTTTCTTTGAAGATCTCTAATAAGCTGACATGTCGGTGGTCATTCAGTGTTTCTTTTATCTGTAGTGATACTTTCTCTGATTCTTTCTGGGGTTCTTCCATAATCATAGTTTTTGGATCTGCCTTAGGGTTTTCTTGCCTCATGTTCATTCCTTCAATATTAGCAATCATTCTAGGGAAATCCAATACTCCATGGTCCATAGCTTTGCATCAAAGACAACTAGGTCTTCTTCCAGGGCATTCCTTAGCAAGAGGTCTCAGTCTTCTGCAACTGTAACAAAGTGTTAATCCTCTCTTTCTTTTAAATGATCCCCATCCTTTCCTGTTCTGTGCACTAGAATCATGGTAGCTAACCTACATACATTTCTTTCTAGGATCATGCATACACTTATTAGTCCAAACATTCTTTTTGTGTATAGGCATAACATATCTTTCACTATTCTTATCAAATCTATGCATATCAAACCTTCTTTCATCTATTAGTGCCTTAGTTTTCAATCTAGGACATAATCTATCAAACATGCCTAGATCCATACTTTAGAAACAAATGTTTCCACTTATCTTACTTATACAGAGCACAAAGATTTCAGATCTAGAGTTTTTCACTATTCTTACCTTTATCAGAGCACATAACTTGCAGATCTTACCTCTTTTCTTTATATGAGGCTTCTTTCTTTATCACAAAGATTTATAAATCCAGTAGAATATTACGTGAAATATCTATGCACAGAGATTTCATTGTTTCAGGTCTGATCTTTGCACAAAGCTTATCTTTTTCCTTAGTTCCCAACAATCATAGTTTCAAGTCCAATCTTTTCACAAAGCTTTTATTTTTCCTTAGTTCCCAGCAATCATAGTTTTAGGTCCCAACAATATAACCATTTCTTGGCATAGGGGCAGACCCAGGGTTCAACGCTACAACAATGCACCAAAAAAACCCTAACTACCGACCCTTTTGGAAACACCTGCGAAGTAGATGAATTCTAGCCTGAGGTAGAGGCAGGGGTGGTTTCAGGACTCGGGTATCTACAACCTTAGACGGGACACAAATCTGTGATTTTAATACTTAATAGAGAACTTAGCACCGATAGTTCATCAATATTTACCCACTATCTACTCCGCAGATAAAATAGAGCATCACATCATTCATTCAGATATTATGTATCTAAGTACTTATCATAGAGTGTTATATTAGATCTAGCAGATTCAAGCACTAAGCATATTCATATAGGTTAGATCTAACATCCCTATACATCATTAGCACAAAGCATAAACATATCTAACTATTTGTATCAAAGCAGTTAGAAAATAAAGACATAAACACATCAAGTCATTGCACAAAGTAGAGTAACACAACATATACGTGGTTCACCCCCACCCTGGGGCTACATCCACCAACTCTTCTTCTTTATTATCTTTGTCAAGATTCTTACATGCACATAGCATCAAAGTCCTACTCTGCAGAAGACAGGATATTTGGGTGCACTCCGCCAGATCCTCCTTCTTCAAGCTAGGGTAAATCACAAAGCCTTCTTACAATTACTTTCACGTAACTCTGCAAGTCTCACACAGTATGCACAAAACACTTACGATCCTTCAATCACATAGATATAACACTTAGCCATTCATAACTCTTCTATATTTTCACTACATCACCTTAGCATTTATTTATACTTTACAAAATAGGCCTAAACATGGGTAAACCCATGGGCTGACATCTCATACTCATTACATAATCCCAAATCCCAAAAAGGACCCAAAAAGGAGATGAGATCCCACAATCTCTGCTTCATCCTGCGCTATGCCTTCGACAGGTTATCGAAGTCCTAAAATAGGTCAACTTGACCAAGGATATCGCAAAATTTGGTAAATGGACAACATGGAACCTCGAAAGTCTAGTACTTGGGTCTTATTGTTGGCAAGGCTGGTGTCTAGTTGGATCCTAAGAAGATTGACTGAAGCAATGTAGGATTGGCATCACCCCAAGACTATCAAAATATTGCATGGTTTTTTGGGTTTAATAGGCTATTATTGCAAGTTTGTTTAGAATTATGGAAATATTGTGGCACCTCTCACTGCTCTACTTAAAAAAAATTATTTCACTTGGACTCAAGCAGCTGATCTGGCCTTTCAAGCATTGAAGGTGGCTATGTGAACTACTCTGGTATTATACCTTCCTGATTTCATAGAATGTGATGCCTCCGAGAGAGGAATTGGAGTAGTCCTTATGCAATATGGAAGACCTTTGGCCTTTACCAAAAAAAAATTGTTAGAGTGCAATTTGGGCCAATCAATCTATGAAAAGGAAATGTTGGCTATTCTGCATGCAATGAATCTCTGGCACCCTTATCTCTTGGGTAAATGCTTCCAGATTAATACAAATCATCAAATCCTCAAGTATTTTCTAGAGCAACAAACTTCCTCTCTAGAGAAATAAAAATGGGTAACTAAGCCCTATGAATATGATTATGAGATCATTTACCAGAAAAGTAAAGAAAATGTGGTTGTTGACGCTCTTTATAAAAAATATGAATATGAAGGGTCCTTGTTCTCCCTATCCTTCATTGTACCAAATTGGCTCCAAGTTGTTCACTAGGAATGGCTACAAGATCCTAAAATTATGCATCTAATACAACATTTGCAAGGCAATTCTCCAATTTCCCCAGGGTACTCTTGGCATAATGATGAGGTTCACTACAAAGTTCATTTTTATTTAAGTAAACTATCACAACTTAAATCCACGATGCTTTCTAAGATTCATGCTACTCCCATAGTTGGGAACTCAAGGCTTACCAAAACCTATGACGGGGTCAAACATTCTTTTTTCTAGGATGGTATGAAAAATGATGTTCACACTTTTGTGGAAGAATGTAATGTTTGTCAATGTAACAAGGGAGAAACAAATCAAATCCTCTCACACTATTTGGAGGAGAATATCTATGGATTCCATTGTGGGATTACCTAAATCAGGCAATAAGTCAGTCATCATGGTGGTAGTTGATTGTCTTTCCAAGTATGCTCATTTATGTTCTCTTCAACATCCATTTACTGCATCCACTATGGCTCAACTTTTCATGGATCATATCTTCAAGCTTCATGCCATGACACTTTCACCAGCAATTTTTGGCAAGAACTTTTCAAGCTACAGGGCACCCAATTGCATCTCAACACCACTTGTCATCCCCATACTTATGGTCAACCTGAAGCTGTCAACAAGTGTTTGGAGACTTATTTGATGTGTTTTTACTCTTAAAGGAAAAATTAATGGGATCAATGGTTACCATTAGTTGAATGGTGGTACAACACTTCTTACCATACAACTACTCGCATGACTCATTTTGAAGCAGTATATTGGAAAAATCTGTTAGCACAAGATTGGTTTATCCCTTAGCTTTGCATAAGTCCTTCATTATTCATTTTGGCAAATGAATATAATTTTTATGGGATATTTTACTTATTTTGGGGAAAATTAAAATTATATTGGGTTATGCTCAATCTCCAAGTTCAATCATTAATTGACATCTCAAGAACAAGCATTGACAACACTCTCACAAGGTTCCAATCATCAAAAGCACCCATGGGAAGTGTTTACAGTTCTCAATGGTTTCTACAACTATAAGTAATCATTATCTTCTTTTATCTCAATTATTTTGATGGATGGTGCTAATGAATTTTCATATTTTTTACACGATTTACACTACCAAATTGCACACAGACACACAGGCAAGTGCTACCAAAAGGCGCTACTGAAAATTTGGAAGAGACCAAATTGTGCAGAATAAGGGTGCTTACAATCCCAATTGGGTTATCTAGGCAAGACAACAGTGAAGGAAAGAGTTATAAGTATAAAGAATAAAGGTTAAGCAAAGAATTAAACTAAGAACATTAAAAGAAACTAAACTAGAGTGCATAAGGATATTAGAACAAGAAATAAACAACATTCATGCCACCAATGGAAATGATTGTATTAGTAGAAATAAAACACCAAAGAGAAAGGGAGATGTATGGGTTCCCTCTTCCTCCAAGGGAGGGCTCTTGGACCCCCAAATATTAAGATCTTCTTACAAGTAACAAACTAGAATGAAATGGTGAAGAGAATCCAAAGCACATTCAATCAAGAGGTTATATGAATGGCTAAATGAAATGGTGCTAGCATGCTTTTGATGAGGAAAGATGATCCTCCAAGAGAATATCAGCATCATAACAATACAAATGAATTCCTTGAAAATATAGTACACCCATGGCTTCCTTTTATAGCATAGCTTTGAGGTATTATGTAACCAGTTATTAGTGTGAATAAGGGGCCCTTTAGGGTAACTTTAGGTCTTTGACTAGCCCCCCAGTTGGATTCAACCGAGATTTGGATGTCAAATCGACTTGGACTCTAAACCCAAAGTGGGTGGAAGGATGAACAATATCATAAATATTCCATTTTGAGGTGTGTGCAACTTTTTGCATCCACAGTCGCACATCGGGCACATGTGCTATTTTTCGGCGTTATTTGACTATCACACGTGCACGCGTGCCTTATGTAGTTTTAGCACATGTTGATTTTATTGTTGGTTGTATAGTTTTGGACATTTTGGGAATGCATTTTTGGTCCATGAGTGAACTAATGAGTGTTTTGAAGATTTCGGATCCCTGTAACCATTTGCAGAAAAAAATCCGGTGATAACAGACGCTTCTGTCAGTTTTGAGTGACTAACTTAAAAATTGTATTGTGAACAATTTAGAAGGTATTTTTGAAACTAGAGGTGGTTTTTGTTCATAAGATTCCAAATAACAAAAAACTCTCTTATTTTTTAAAAATGTGTTATGGTTTTAGAGATATTAGACATATAAGTGGCTCTACCAACTATTTTACAGCGACGCTACTGAATTTCTTGTAGTGGTCATAGTTTTGATATTCATCTTGTTGGGAGGTTGCAACCTGTCAAGGAGGATTCAAATGGATTCTCAAGGATATGTTGGATGTCAAGGGACACTTGCACATAATATTTATCTCCATAAAATGCCTCATGAAATGAGGTGGAAACAATTTATTAATGACTTCCAACAAATTCCTAAAAATTAGCAGTGTGTTGAATTTTTGTCTCTTTGATTGTTGCCACCTATCTCCAAGGCTTATAATCCAATGGAGGATATGGGATTAGACCTCCTAAGGCTATTTGGATGTTATTTTCTATTTAAGGAAGGATATATCTATTGGAGAAAGGGGGATTGATGAGCCAAGAGAGGCTAGAGAGAGTAGGAGTAGGCAATTTTCCCGTGTGTGTTCATTTGTAAACCTATGGGAATTTTATGATTGCAAGAATTACTTCTATTGGAGACTCATGAGAGCTATGATTTCAGATTGTAATTCTTTTGTTTATACATCTTATTATTTGAATATATTGAAGATTTGAGGATCAAAGTCTATCAATGATTTATGGATCCCTAAGCAGCAGAGGATATGTTGTATTTTTCCCATCAGTCATTGTTTATATTGAAGTATTTGTTGATTCATTAAATTGAGAGGATATCTATTTACTGAACATTTTACCTTATGTTTTCTTTCTTCATTCTTCCACTTATCATCATATAATATTCTTTTCTATTGAGCATCTTTTGTGTCTTCGATGAGTAGGATGTTTCTGACTCCATTGCACATTGGTGTAGCCTATTGATCTACAGTTTGTTTCCCTCTCCCTTTCTTTCTCCATATTGTTGATCCACCTATTGAAAACCAAAATTATCTTTTATTTTCTAATGGGTGTTGATATTACACTTTAGCAATCAAATTTTGTCTTTAAGTGCTAACATTTTTGGTGTCATTTCCAGGGACGGATTTGAGCAGATATAAAAGTTCCTTGGGAAGAACAACAGTGCATAGTTATAGATTTAGATGGTGACTGAAGTTGGAAACCTTCAATACTGCACATTCACCATGGTGACTCCATTGTTTAGAATCTATTGGTGACTCCACTAGGGATGAGACAAATTAAATGGCTATGAAGACTATCCTGGAAATGAGGTTTTCCCCACTCAATTTCTTAGCCATAGATGGTTATCCACATCCCGTGCCTCAAATTGATGAATGGAAAGATCTACTGCCCATATTTTATGAAGGTGAGGATGACAACCCTTTTGAGCATGTTCATGAATTTCATGCTTTGATGTAGCAACTTGACATCCATCATGAAGATATATCGATGAAAATGTTCATGTATTCATTGGAAGGATATGGGAGGAAATAATATATAACACTCCCTGATTCTAGTATTTCATCTTTGAAGGACTTTTATGATGTTTTTTATTCTCATTGCAAGATCATTTATCCAATTGAAAGACGTTTTGAGAATTGTTGTGAGGGGTATGCATCATATATTCAGGATTCATCAAGTGATTCCTCTAGAAGTGATGATGAAGGGGATGATTGCAGAGAGCGAGACTTAGATGATGTGTTTCATAGTTCTTTTCCTAAATTTGAAGAACAAATGCATCATTCATGTCAAAATCTAGGTCCCCAAGAGAAAGATCAATATGGACAATCCAACATTTCCCTATCTCCTCCTTTTCTCGATTCTTTAAGTCAAGAGGTCATATTAGATTTAGATTTATTTCATCATGAGAATTGTGTTGCAGCTTGTCATGACCAAATTCATAGCTTACCATTTGCTGTTGTAATCCATGCTATTGTTAATGAACAATGTACAATGATTTGCCAAGTTTTTATGACTATGAGGATGTTTTCCTTGAACAACCAGTTGTCCCAGTTATTGTACTAATCCCCTTAGTCATTAATAGTGAAATGGTCATTGATTCACCTTTGTATGATGATTATGAAGATGATTTCCATGAATAATCTATTGAATACATTATATCAGAGAAGTATCCTTCCCATCAAAGCAACAATAGCTTGTTTCAACCTTCATGTCATACTTTTGTTTCTAAAAAAGAATAAAAATATGATAATCTAAGTTTAGAAGGTGAAAAACTAAGAAATTGGGACCATAAGCCAAGATATGATGAATATCCCTCACAATCAGAAGATAATACATAAGAATATAGTTTCCCAAGCACTTCTAATTGTGATGAACCGACCTATCAATCCCCTATTCCTCTTGAATACACAAGCTTAGTTTCATCAAGAAGCCAAGATCAAATGCCATGTGATCAGATGAGATAGGTTGAAATTAAATAAAGACAAGCATAACTAAGCCTTTTTCCTAATACATCTCATGACTAGTAGTGGACCAAGGCCATATGCATTGAGGATGAATCAGAAAATCAACAAGCCATGCAACAACCAAGCATAGTGGAGGAAGGAACTAATGCAATACTTTTTATTTTTACACAAGGAAATGTCACAGGGGAAAGTATTGATGATTCTTTTCAGGATCCATTTGCAGCCTGTCTGGAAGAAGAAAGTGGGCCTAGGCTCATTGATTTATTCAATGGAAAGTGTATTGCCAAATGTTTCTTTGACATGCCTTTAAATATGAATTATCTTTGGTGCTTAAGGAAGCACATTTCAAAGCTTCAAAAAGTTTAAAAAATGATGAAATGGATTCACTGGTTGTTTCATGTAACTTGAATGCTTCATTTTCCCAATAATTAGAGTAGGTGTGTGCAATAAGCTTGTTGGACAAGCATCATTTTCATCATTTTTGTCAGTTTCAGTTTTCATTTGCATTTAGTTTCAGCTGAAGGTCACAGATCAAAGAAGATTGCAGAGGTTAAAGGTTGGGAGCATCCCTAGGATAAGGATATGAAACTACAAGAGTTCTTAGAGCCTCACACAGAGGACTCTATCCCCCATGGAGCCTATGTTATCACAAGATTGGTATATGCCTTAGCTTTGCATAAGTCCTTCATTATTCATTTTGGAAAATGAATATAATTGTTATGGGATATTTTATTTATTTTGGGAAAAATTAAAATTATATTGGGTTATGCCCAGTATCCAAGTTCAAGCATTAATCGACATCTCAAGAACAAGCATTGACAACACTCTCACAAGGTTCCAAGCATCAAAATTACCCATGCGAAGTGTTTACAGTTCTCGATGGTTGCTACAGCTATAAGTAATTGTTTTCCATTTTTATCTCAATTATCTTGATAGATGGTGCTAATGAATTTGTAGAGTTTTCACAGGATTTACATGACCAAGTTGCATGCAGACACATATGCGGGTGATACCAAAAGGTGCTACCAAAATTTTGGCAGAGACCAAATTGTGCAGTATTATTTTCCAAGGACGCTTCTGTCAGTTTTGAGTGACTAACTTAAAACTTGGATTGTGAACAATTGAGAAGGAATTTTTGAAAACTTGAGGAATTTTTTGTTCAACACATTCGAAATAACAAAAACCTCTCTCAGTTTTTCAAAATGTGTTATGGTTTGAGAGATATTATACTCGCATTCGCAAGAAGATGATTACAATGAGGCTCCAAGGGACTTTTTACAATAAGCAGGAATGCCCAAAACCCTAGGCATCCAAAAACCTAACCCTAGGAGATGAAGTGCCAAAACTCATGTGGGCCTCGTTTGGGTAAGTGAGTACATCAACTTCCCGGGGTCGTAACTTTTGCATACGATCTTCGTTTTAGGCATGTGATAGCTCATTGGAAAGGTATCGTAAGGAGATTCATTTTGAGGGCTCAATAATGCCTTCAAATATAATTGAGAACCTATATCTCAAAAAATCTTCATTTGGGCCCTCAAAATGGCCCCGAAAGTTAAAACCTGCTAAAAATAGTAAATTGCCAAAATCGCCAGAAAACTGTTTTGAGCCATTTGAAAAAGGTGGTTGGCCACCGATATCCACCTATATCAATCCTCCCTCCTTAGGAAGAAATGGTCTCCATTGCATTGAGTTCCCGGGGGAGAAGGAAAAGCGTTTGTTGAATCTGCATCTTGGTGAGCTGCTTGTCTTGTTGGAGAGGTCGCGCTGCTCAGTTTGTGGAAGTCTATCATGAACCTGTTGAGGTTGAGGCTATTCAACAAGTCAAGATACATGAGAGGACAGTGTGTAGAAGGAATCTTTGCACTTTGCTGCAACCTTGTCGGCATGCTTCTATTGGATAGAAGGTGCTTGGGGCAAGGTTGTAGTGGTTATAGTGTCCTTTTGTTCTCCTTTTGAACAGATTGTGAAGATGCTTAATTTTGCAGTATGAGATACTACCTTGCGACACTTTTTTGGTGGAAAAGTAGTTGGAACTACCTCTGGTATTCTTTAGAGATGCCCCCCCAAAGTAACAATGACACTATGGGGTCGAGACTCATAAATAACATGGCATCTCCACATATATGGTTGGCCCAAGAGCACATCACAGACATTGAGTGGGGAAACATCACATAATACCTCATCCTTGAAGGGTTGGATGTCGTATGATAATTGACACTGTTGGCTGACACAGAGGTCTCATCCTTGGCGAAGCCACCCAATGTTGTATGGTTGCGGGTGTAGTGTTGTCGACAATCCCAACTGTTTGATGACCTCTGCTGAGATGAGGTTCTTATGGCTTCTGCTATCAACAATAAAATGTAGCGGGGTCCCCTTCACCCACATCTATGAATGAAAAAGGTGCTCCCCCTCTTCAGGATCTGTTGGTTCTTCTGATTGAATTATTCTAGTCGCGACAATAGCAGTGGGGTCTACGTTGATGATCTGTCTTTTACCATTATTTTTAGAATCAGATTCTGAATCAAGGTTTGGCTCCTTATATTTGATCTCGGCCACCAATGACTATTTTGAGCGACATTCATCGGTGTTGTGCTAGGGGATTTTTTGGAAATCACACCATTTTCCGATTTCCTTCATTGTCTTCCCGTGACCCTTCTTTTCCTGTGTCTTGGACTGGTTTTTGGGAGACTGTTTATTAGGGTTGTCTTTGTCATACTTTGGTTGTTTCATATTTGCATAAACGAATTCCTGCTTGTTCTGGTGCTTAAATTTCTTCTCGATTTTAACAACATATCGATAAGCAACACTGAGTGATGATATGTCCAAAAAATTCATTTCAGTTTGGATGTATCTGTGTAGAGCCCCACGATATTTCAGAACCAAATGTTAATCTGAGTCTTTGATACCTAGCTTGGTGCACAAGGTATGTAAGTTATTGGTGAACTCCAAAACTTCTTGGCCCCTCTCTTGCCACAGTGTCATCCATATCATGTACTGGTCCTCATAGTTATCAACAGGGTAATATTGTTCCTTTACTGCATCCACAAAGAAATCCCAAGTGGGATCGGCCCCATATATTCCAAAATATTGTTCCTTTACCAATTTTTGACATGAGGGAGAGCTTTAAGGAGTGTGAAGGTGATATTTTCTTTATCGGAAAAGTTGTGAACAGAGAAATAACCTTCTAGCAGAGTTAACCATTTTTCTAGGGCTTCTGCATCTATCTGTCCTTTAAATACAGGAATATCAAAATTAACTTGTACCTTGAAAGGTGAGGTTCCTCCAAAGTGGTCATTTGATGAAGATGCACCTGATGCTATCGGCAGGCATTTAAGAATGTGGGAAAAATTCTCCATCATTTCGTCCCTCTGTCACGTGAGAGCTTTCTCAAGCAACAGATTGATAGGATCGTCTACTCTGCCATTTTTCTTTTCTTCCACCATTGAGGTTTTCATAGGTGTGCAAGAGAAATTTTCTTCAATAGATACAAGATCAAGACCCAAATTTCTATACTTGGACCTCGTCGGGGACATGCACTGAAAAAAACAATCAAGAGCAGCCTGCTCTGATACCACTGATCCGGATTATTTTTGGCACGAAATGAGATCAGAGATATAATAAAGAAATGCATAGAGATATCGCATATATTCAATAATATAACAAAAATGTATCAAATATGCAACCATAAACACAGATATACAATAATACACAATTTATATTAATGAAATAAATGTACAGATACCATAAAAATACAGAGTGAAAGACTCGCTAGAATGGTGGCAATTTATCTCTGAGAAGAGATGTGATGGCTACTCGCATTCACAAGAAGATGATTAAAATGAGGCTCCAAAGGCCCTTTTACAATAAGCAGGAATGCCAAAAACCCTAGGCATCCAAAAACCTAACACTAGGAGATGAAGCGCCAAAAGTCATGTGGGCCTCGTTTGGGTAAGTGAGTACATCAACTTCTCGGGGTCGTAACTTTTGCATACAATCTCCATTTTAGGCATGAGGAGATTCATTTTGGGGGCTCAATTATGCCTTCGTCTATCATTGAGAACCTTGATCTTGAAAAACCTTCATTTGGGCCCTCAAAATGGCCCTGAAAGTTAAAACCTACTAAAAATAGTAAATTGCCAAAATCGCCAGAAAACTGTTTTGAACCATTTGGAAAAGGTGGTTGGCCATCGATATCCACCTGGATCAGTAAATAATAAATTGAAGGGATGAGTGTAATATAATTCAAAAATAATACAAAGTAAATTATTTAAATAATAAATTTAATGGAGAAATTAGAAGTGGGTTAACCCTAAAATAAGGAAAGTGGGCAAAGTGACCTAGAAGATGTTTTTAAGGAAGCTACTTGGAGAGTATAAATAAGAGGCAAAGCTCTCTCATTTGACACACACTTGAGATTATTGAATACCTATAGGTGTATGAGGTAACCAAATTATATATAAGATGAATTTCTGAGGGAAGGTGAAGAAAAGAAGGTCGGAATTCAAGGAAGGATAAATTATTTTGATGATGCTTTCCAAGGTATGTTATTTACAGGTCATCTCACCATTTTTACAATAACTATTTTTATAGAATGATTCATACCATGAAATTTCTATTCCATTGAGGCAGCATATCCAAGTATTTTTGGTAAAAAATTCATCTTGTAGGTCATTGCATTTTTGGAGTTACACTCCGTGGAAAATAAGGTTTGTGGCTAGTCCGGTAACTAGTCAAAAACAGGTGTTTCAGGTAAAAACGTCGTAAATTCTTCATAACAGATCCAAATTCAATAAGACCAAATGTTTTGGTTAGATTAAAGTCTTTATAATACCATGTCATATTTTTAGATCAATTCAACAAATATTTCATGTGGGGAATTCTCTACAATGTCTCTTTCTAGAATAAGACATAATTTAGTAAAGTATGCCATTTTTTCTATAAGTCCTTTTTTGTGAGGTTCCAAGTAGTGAAACCTAGATTAATTTCATAAAACAAATTGATGAATATTGTGTATTAATTTCATATATTTATTCATTACATTTACAAAGTTATGATTATTTCAAGTTAGGGTTGTTGACTAATCCAAAACTAGTCATGTGAGACTAAAGAAAAGTTTGATGAAAATGCTAGTCTCTTGTTGTTTAAAGTTAAGGAAGGTTTGCAGGTATGTGATCATATACACCAGGTCTATTATAGAGTTACAAATCATATTTTTATGATGAAATTGATAAGAGTTTTTGTGTTAATGTCCTAACCCTCACATAGGTAGATCAATGTATTCAGATGTAATAAAGGTCAATATTAATAAGGCCTTTCAATAAAATAGAATAAGGTGGATGTAAGAAGGCCTAATAGAAGCTTCCACTTCTAGAAGGATATTCCTCTAGATGCTTCTCTTAATAGACATATTTAGTATAAATAAGGGTCGAGGGTATGAGAACCCTAGCTTGGAGATTATTGTAACAGAGCACTGCTCGATTGGAGGTTGCCCCCTCGAAAAGGCCTGTGAACATTGCTTTCTGAATCAAAGTGTTATTTCTATTTCTATTGTTATATCATTTATGTGTATTGTGAAGATTATGCTGGATATTTTACTGTTATTCTACCATTTCTATCATTTTATTTCTTTTCTGCATATTTTATATATCTGGTATCTTGCAAGTGGTATCAGAGCACTTTCCTTGGCAGAAATTGTGGGTATTTTTTTTCAGGGTAGAGACGTATTTTGGTGTCTTTAAGCCATAGATATATGTCATTACATGCATAAAACCATGGTTGAGGGATTCATACACGCAGGAAATACAAGTGATTCTTAAGCGCACATCTGTTGGCCACCCTTGTAACCCTTGTTGGTACCCCTTTGAGTGGTAGTGCATCAGACAACACCTGTGTACAGATCAACCTAGATTTCTTGAAGCCCTCTTTATATAAACCTATCGGCCACCAGACTGCTATAATGTCACCGAGAACAGCACTCGGTGAGATAATCTCTAGTATCTAGGTAGTCGGGTAGTATGGTTAAGGGTACGATATATCCTCCTTAGTCAGTGCCCTAAGATATTGAGTCGAGTACTATTATTGGAACCCACATGTAATTAAAAGAGCTATAGCACAGGGAAAACCCTTGTTTGTAGAACCCTTGAATACCTAACCCTTGGGGAACATAAACAAATTAAAATGGCGAGATCTATTTCCATGCATCTGTGTTCAGGTTGCTAAGTAAATACACATTTCTCTCTAGTTCAGAATTTGGGGATTTCAGCACTCCAGCATTCTTCAGACCAAAGTATAACCCTGCAGCAGTAAAAAAACAAAAAACAAAAAAAAGAAGTCTGGAATTTTTTTCACCATTATTTGAGACATATTCCATTAGATTCATCTCTTCTCCCTTATCACATTCATCCATATCATTTTTCTACAAAAATTTCTGACCCCGCCCGCTCCCTTTTCAGTTCACCCATCCTCATGGCCCATACCCATAGCCAAGAACTAGAGTCTTGCTTCAACACCTTACAATTTGGTTTCCTCGAGACCCAACAAGAAGTGAAACAACTCAGTGCTACTATTGCCTCCCATGATGCATCCATCAATACCACCATAAATGCATCCGTAAATGTAGTCGTGCAGTCTGCAATGGTGGAAGTCAAACACAAACTGACCACCCAGCTTGAATCTATCTTTGCATCACTCTACACCAAACTCAAGATCCCTATCAATGACTCTTTTCCTGATGCACATAAAAAGACTGAAGGTGAAACTTCTTCCCATTCCTTTCAACCCCATCACTTTCAACGAGACATATGCCTTTCGTGGGTGGATGTAACCAAATTTGATGGCTCAAACCCCACTGGTTGGGTCACCCAAATGGACCATTATTTCTCTCTCTACAACATTACATATGACTTGGCCAAACTCCGGTATGGTGTTCTCCATCTAGATCAAGAACGCTGGCGATGGTGGCAATGGAGAAAAACTTCTCGTCAAGGGTATATTGCTTGGACCCAATTTTTGACTAAGCTTTATGAATGCTTTGACACTGACACCAACCATTTGGGCCGTTTGACACCAACCATGCACGCTTTGACACTGACATCACCGCATTGCCCAAGAAACCCATTGCTACATCCATGCTGTCAACAATTTCCAAATCATGATTGCCAATGGTGGTTCTATGAAATGTGGCGGGCGTTGTGAAAATGTGCATCTCCAAATCAGTGATTACCACCTAAAATCCCATATGTTTTCTATTGACATGGGTGATTGCGACATTATGTTGGGTGCAGACTGGCTAAGGACTTTGGGTCCCATTCTCATGGATTTTTAGAACTTAACCATGCAATTTGACCAAGGAGGCCACCAATATAAATTTCAAGGCATCACTGTTGGTTCACCTGAGGTCATCAATTCTCATTGCATGGAAAAATGCTCAAAAAAGGTCATTCTGGTGTCATTGTCCAATTCTACGCCATACAAGCCACAAAGACCCCGCCAATGCCCCAATACCTCCAAGCCCTCCTTTCTAAACATCAAATGGTATTTTCCACTCCACAAGGACTCCCTCCTTCCCACAGTGTCCATGATCATTCCATTCCCCTTGTCCCAGGAAGCCTTCCCCCCAATATATGTCCATATCGCCACCCCTTTGCACAAAAAAATGAAATTGAAAAAATGGTCT
>JZKD02S1672892.1:185651-199130 GCA_000966675.3 Picea glauca
AGAATTCATGATTCTCGTAGGCTACCTTAAGCTAGGGTGTGATAATTTCACACTATGTTGAACTTCTAAGGTGTGAACTCTTTCTAAAGCAAGAAAAAAGGTGAACTCTCGATGCTTCTAGAAGGAAATCTTCTAGAAGGATGAGATGGCATTCGAATGGTTATCCTAGTACTAGATTCCCTATTATTTTGGGATCACTCTTATCCAAGTAACTTATTCATTCTCTCCTATATATTGAGGGAATTCTCATGGAAAAGGTTAAGAAAAGTTAAGCAAGAGATTCATTGGAGAATTAGTGAAAGAATTGTGTGAAGGACTGATGCTACAACAGCTTGGAGACTCTATCAAGATCATCCAAAGGAGTTGATATTCTTCATACAAGTGAGCAAGTGTGTGTGTCAGAGCCAAGGGCCATCAAAAGGAAGTTTTTGACATCAAGGCTCAGGTTGTAATCTTTACTTTCCATTAATATGATACAGTAATATGTCCCTTTCCCATAAAGCCATTTCCACTTTATTGTATAATTCTTTGATCATATACATAGATGGACTGTTGAATAGATTGTGCTTTCTTCACTTTGGTTGGTTTGTGCTGTCTTGGTCTTGACTGCACAAGAGCACTGGAGCGAAGTGGGAGAAAAAAAGACCATAGGAAGTGATAATAAGGTATGTTATTATTTCTTGCCTCTGAGTTAATTCAATAGTCGAAATCTAGGGAAAGAGTATTATTCTGTCTTGCTTTGTTCTAGATCCAGGTAGATCTAGGGAGATTGGTTTGTGTCTGCACTTACGGATTTATCCAATAACAATGTACACTCTTCCACTTGGGGGAGTGTAGAGGGGGGGTACCCCCTCTACGGGGTCTGGGGGGGCTATCCCACTGTTTGGGGGGTCTGGGGGCAAGCGGCCCCCCAGCGGGGGTTCGGGGACGAAGCCCCCAAAGTAAAAATTGCCTTGTAAAAGTATATTGTAATTTCATTGTAAATATAGACCATTCATTATAAGGTCACAGATCTAACGGTAGAGATTATGTTAGGGTTTTTTTCGCTAGAAGACAACCCTCTTTTATGAGGGAAATTTATTGTGGCTATGGATGATGGTGAATATTGTATTCTGGGAGAGGAGACCGTGAGAGAAAGAAGAGGAAGTTACAATGGGTTTTGCTGTAGGTTTTATCCCTTCATTTGTTGGATAATAATAAAGGAAGGACCTGGAAATTTCTCTGGTTGACGTAGCCCACACTGGGTGAACCATGTAAATCTGTGTCTCTCTTGTATTATGTGTCTTTTGTGTTTTGTTTCTGCATTTGTTTTATTTTATTGCTTCGCGGTCCTATTTTTCTAACACAGTGAAGACTGCGCCCATGTCACCTGACCGAGGGGGTGGTGACAAAGTAGAAACTGAACAGAGGCCCAACAAAGTCACACCACCCAAAGACAAAGTTGACCCCTTGAAGAAGAGGAAGGTTTCCCCCTCAAAACCTTCTTCTCGGAAGAAATCTAAAGCCTCCATGACTAAGATGCAGACTGTCCTCACCTTCGATAAATTTGACTTCATCATAGCAACCCTGAACAATGCTTCACTAGAGATAACAGGGAAGCAAGGAGCGAAGTAGGAAGAAATGTTTGATAGGATTGAAGTTGAGCTCTAAGGGGTACATCAAGCCCTTCAGTACATCCATTCAGTCTCGACTGTGCCTCTGCCACCGAGAGAACCAAAATTGGGAGATGAGCCATCTCAAATCCACCGACTAGCCGATATAGTCGAAGCTCACCTTCGTTGAGCACAAGAAGAAATAGTACAAGCCACCCAAGATTTGATGCAAGTACAAGGAGTACTTGTAGAACAACACCGAGCTGTAGAATAGGAAAATATTTCTCTCCAATTGAAGTTTGATGAAGAAAAAGCACAGCTACAACAAGGAAAAGAATAGTTTCTTGCAGAGAAACTCAAAGTGAAAGAAGCGGTCAGCAGAGCACTTCATTATGTGACAGTCATAGAAATAAAGGTAGATGATCGAGTCACGCAGCAAGTAGAGCATCTCACAAAAGTTATCCAATAGCTACAATAATGCATCACAGACTTAGAGCTCTACCTAGTGCCCGAGACCCATAGGATGTAAGGGATCAAAGAGAAGAAATTGCTCAAAGCACAGTTGAGAGAATAAAATTCCTTTCTATGGAATGTAAGAAACCCACTAATCACAATGCCAAGACCTACGAACAACTCACTGAGAATCCAGAACTGAAGGCACTAGAGTCACAGCTCCAAGAGGTGAAGTATCAAGCTGAAATGATAAAAGTGCATCTGAATCCCCTGTTAGTTGTGGAAAGAATAAAGCAATCCCAGGAGTAGTTCACTACCCAATAGCAGATCCACACTATCCAAAGCATAGTTATGGAATTAACTCATAGGATCCAACCTGTATAAGATAAATCTTACCAATTGTTTACAGAGGTCAAAGGCCAAGGAGAAGAACTAGAATAGGTTGTCACTACAGCTGAACAACACCTGGAGGGACCTATCAACTATGTATTCATCCAAGAGTTCATTGAACAAGAGACGAAGGCACAACAACAATTCATAGTAGCTTGAGCTATGCTCAAGGATTTTGAAGTAGAACTACCCATATGAGAGTGACTCGGGACAAGTCACAGGTGAGTGTTGGGGGCCTGTTGGCCCTTGACCAAGTTTTGGGAGATCCTTGGTCAATTTGACCTATTTTAGAACTTTGAAAGCCTATCGAAGGAAGAGCACAAGAGGAAGAAGAGATCACAAGATCTCAACCCCTTTTTGGGTCCTTTTTGGGATTTGAGATTATGCAATGGGTATGAGATGTCGGCCCATGGGTTTACCCATGTTTAGGCCTATTTTGTAAAGTATAAATAGATGTTAAGGTGATGTAGTAAAAATATAGAAGAGTTATGAATAGCTAATTGCTAGATATATCTGATTGAAGGATCATAAGTGCTCTGTGCATACTGTGTGAGACTTGCAGAGTTATGTGCAAGTAATTGTAAGAAGGCTTGGTGATTTACCCTAGCTCGAAGAAGGAGCATCTGGCAGAGTGCATGTAGATATCCTATCTTATGCAGAGTAGGATTTTGATGCTATGTGCCTATAAGAAGCTTAACAAAGATAATAAAGAAGAAGAGTTGGTGGACGTAGTCCCGGGGTGGGGGTGAACCATGTATATGTTGTGTTTCTCGACTTTGTGAGATGACTTGATGTGTTTATGTCTTTACTTGCTAAGCTCTTTGATAAAAATAGATATATATGTTTATGATTTGAAATAATGATGTATAGGGATGTTACATCTAACCTATGTGAATGTTCTTAGTGCTTGAATCTCCTAGATCTAATCTACCACTCTATGATAAGTGCTTAGATACATCATATCTGAATGAATGATGTGATGCTCTATTTTATCTGTAGAGTAGATAGTGGGTAAATATTGATGAACTGTTAGTTCTAAGTGCTCTGTTAAGTATTCCAATCACATATCTATGTCCCAACTATGGTTGCAGACACCTGAGTCCTGTGACCACCCTTGCCTCTACCTCAGGTGAGACTTCATCCTCTTCACAGGTGTTTCCAAAGGGCTAGTAGTTAGGGTTTTGTTGGTGCATTGTTATATCATTGAACCCTCGATCTGCCCCTGTGCCAACAGTACATTTAGAGTTTTTGAGGAAAAACTAATGTTGAGATAGTTGATGAAGAACTTGATCCACATGGGAAATATGGGATTGACAAGTTTTACTACAGATGATAATATTGATGTAGGAGTATCGCTCCAACTCAGCATAAGATCTAGCCAACTAGCACATCCAGCATGCATTCATGAAAGGGAGAGGCGCGACCCTCTCATTTTTCAAAATTTGAATTTGAATTTAATGTTGTAAGGTTGATAGAGACCAAATCATGCCTTTGTATAGGTAGTGGTTGAGGTTTCCTTTAATGGTTACCTACAGCTAAGTTCAGATCAGTTAGGTATACAACTTCCTTTTGTGTAATGTAGCCGTAGGAGTAGGAGCCACTCTGAGATAGAAATAGCATAGAGGCGGTGGATGAGGATAAGCTCAAGAGAGCCTTCTTTTGTAAGGAGGCTCTCTAGGAGTAGAGTGGAGAGGGAGAATAGGATAATTCTCAGGTAGAGAGGTCTCAAGAGAGAATTGAGACTCTGTATAAGTCCAATTTTTGTAAAATCACATTTTGTATAGACATTTGGAGATTAATACAAAGAGTAGTTTTTCCTGCCCATGAATTATCTATGTATTTTTATGCATTTGAATGTCACTTGTATGTTGTAGATACAGGTTATAGATAGATTTTACTATCTGTTTGTGAGGTTTTCAATTTCTATTTGGGTTCTTTAGGCCATGCAAAGGAGTGCACTATAGAACATTGAAAGTTTTGTAGCCAGCACAAGGAGTGCACATCTGATCTCTGCAGAGTCAGAAAGAACATGCAAGGAGTGCACACCAAAAATATTCATAGACTCAAGGAGGAGCCTCAAGGTTGTTGAACACCTTGGAGGATGAGTTGTGCAGGGGAAGGCACAGAGAGAAAAGAGACAAAATCTCTAGAGATTCTGTAGAAGCTTTGTCAGGCAGGCATTGAGTCGGTGCAAGTGTGCACGAGAAGAACTCTTTGTCAAATTCGAAGAAAACTAGAGTTACTTAACATTCTGTAGGATTTGAAAGGTATGCATTGAGCAAAGGAGAAGCAAGAGGGCATGAATCATTTATTTTCAAGAAATACTTTGGACCCGAGATTGAGGAAATCTCAGCAGCACCTAGTAGTTGATCAGATCCAAGCCATTAGATCTGGGAGTGAGGATCAACATCCATTGATCCCAAAGCAAGGGACGTGCATTTTTAAGTTTCTGGCATTTCATAGACCGGGAAACATAAGAGGGAGATTATTTCGACTCCCAAAGACTTGAAAATGTGAAAATGCGCTAGCCATTGGATCTAGGGCATAGTGGCATGAGAGCCATTGGATCAAAGATATGTGCACGGGGTTTAGTCCCTGGGAGATGAGCAGGAGATTAGATCTAGGCTGTCAGATATAGCACAGAGGACCGATAGCCATCAGATCTAGAAGAAGGCATTTAGGGTTTAATCCCTGGGAAGCCGCACAGAAGAGTAGAACAAACACCAATACATTTTGGCATTTTGGGGTTCGACATTTCAAAAATTTTGAAGACAACGGAGTGGGACCCTTGCATCCTGATTCCCTAAATCGCGAAACCCTGAAAGAATGAATGCCAAGACATTTTGACATTTCAGAAACCAGGGATTCGAAAGACAGAGAACATGGGGAACACTTGCATCATGATTCCCCAAATCACGAAAGCTGGTATCACTTTGACGTTGAGCCCATTTCAGGATTTTGGCATTTTGGCATTTTGGGGTCTAGGAGTTTGAAGGACCTAGAATCGTTGCAGCTAGAATCGTGAAATCATGAATCATGAAAACCTGAAATCATTCAGAGGAATAACATGAGCCATAACCGTTAATCACTTTTCATCATTTCATCAACCAGGAGTTCAAGAGGGAAGCAGTCGTGAGACAGGGAGTCCCGAATCATGAAATCATGAAACCCTGAAAGCATTCATATGAAAAGAGACTTAAGGGAGGAGTTGTGGAGTTAGGCCCTATTTCGAGTTTTGACATTTTGAAAGACAGAGAATAGGAGGAATGCTTGCATCCTTATTCCTTGAATTGCAAAAAGTCAGTAGAGATTTGACATTAAGAACATGGTCACAGAGTGGTGGTCATGTGGATGGAGGCTAAGGGAAGAACTAGAGTTGTTAAGCCCTTTTCAGTGTTCTGGCAACCCAGATTTGGAGGGAGAAGGAGCCTGTAAGATCTCACATGTAGGAGTCCTGAAACCCCAAAACATGAAAGGTGTATTGGGCCAAAATAGAGTAGAGCATCGAAAAGGGGGCGTGTGCATAGATTTTCTCAAGACCTATGCCAGAGGACAAAGGGACCAGTGTATTTGTTCAAGGGGTTCCAACAGGAGCCCGAAGAGCCATTTCGGCTCAAAATTTGGAACAATCCAGAAACTGGTAGGTCGCTAAACCCTGCTAGGGTAGGGGGTCTGCATCAAGTGGTATCAGAGCCGATATTTTCATTTGTAGACTTCAGGCAAACGAAACAGGAGGTGAGGGAGGAGACAGAGTAATGATGCTCTGTGAATATTGTTGCAAGGTGTGCAGTAGTCAATAGACAGCCAGGTGAGATGTAGGAGGACATGGATATGCTCTTAGACATAGAGTGATCCATATGCTTTCCAGGAGGGCAGGTGAAATATGGAAATGGCTACTGAAGGCCATGAGTGTGGTGGAAGAGGAGACCACCAACATATGAGTAAAGAAGAGATGGATAAAGAACTCATCAAGGTAAGATAAAGGATGGAGGAGCTTTCATTTCGAATGCAAAAGAGTGCAAGAACACGATGGATGTATGAATGGCCCATGAAAAAATAAGGTGAAGTGGCCATTCAAGGAGTTATTGGCCAAAAGACAACAAAGCCTGTTGGAAATATGGTTGAGGTATGATGAAAGCCTCAGTGACATAGAGCTAGTTTGCATGTATGAGACAAAAGTTGGAGAAACCCTTTGTGATGAGGAAGAGAGATCAGTTTTAGGTCTCATAAATTTCCAGGAGGGTAGAGATGAGTTTTCCAATTGGTAGGTGGGCAATAAAATGATATCATTGGAGAATCTCATAGATTGTTAGGAGGAAAGACATGGAAATTCATATTGCTAGGTGGGCAATGGTATGATATTATCAAAGGATCTCATAAAATGCCAGGTGGTTAGAAGTGGACTTTCAAGTTGCCAGTTGAGAAATTGAAAAAGATCAGTGGAAGTTCTCGCATATTTCCAGGGGAGCAGTGGTGAAATTTTGGATTGCCAAGTGGGCAATGAGATGGGATTAGATGATCTTATAGACTGTTAGGTGGGAAACAAAAAATTCCCAAATTTCCAGGCGGGCAAGGGGAAAGAGATGAGATTGTTTGAAAGTCTCATGAATTTAGAGGAGAGGTCAGATCAACAAGGAGTGTTGACAAGAGAGAATCAAAAGAGAATTTTGATCATTGGAGGAATAGAGGTGTTCCTACCTAGAAGCCCAGTTGAGGCCAGAGCATGTGTTGCAGATGTAGGAACAGTAGGAGGATAGCCAACAAAAATTGTCATGGAGGAAGAAATGGAGCAGAGACGGATGTTTTCCCAAGAAGCAGAAGATGAGCATTCAATAGAATGGCTGAAAATTTTCAGCCAAGAAGCTGGACAGGAAATCACTACAATACTGAAAACTGCAGAAGAAGAAAAAGAAGAAGAAGAAGAAGAGAAAGCAGACAACATGGATTTTGCTAACTTGTGTGAAGAATTGGAAGCCCTGGAAAGGAGGGCCATGGTGCAAATTTTTCACATCCAATAGGCTAAGTTGGAAGCAGGTAGTGGAATATGCCAACCTAGGGAGAAGTTGGAAGAAGATGGAAGTATGCCAGGAGGAGAAATGGCAGCAGAAAAACTGCCACAGGAAGAAGCTAAGAAGCAATTCAATGAGGAGACTGTAGAGCTAGAGTCTGCAGTGAAGTGGCCACTTAGTGACACAAAGAGTGATAAAGATAGCAGGGGAGATCGAGAAGATCTGCCCATTGAGAAGATAGAAGTGCAACAGAGAAGACTTCATACAAAGAGATAGCCATTGGAGCAACTAAATGAGGTAATTGAAGACATTAGAAGGTTGATTTTGAGTTCAGTAGTAGAGACTACCAGCAATGAGAATTTGAGCAGAAGGGAGCCTGCAAGAGCAGTAGGGAAGAAGAAGTAGTAACAACAACAACAACATAGTTGGAGAGGAAACAGAGGACAACTCCAAGGGAAAGTTTGGGATCCAAGTGGATTTCAACACTGGAGAAGAGGAGCTCATGAGAAGGACCTCATGATTTTTCCAGCTGAGGAGTATGATGCAGGAGCATCACTCCAACTCAGCATAAGCGCCAACCAGCCAACACATCTAGCGTGCATTCATGAAAGGGAGAGGTGCAACCCTCTCATTTTTCAAAATTTGAATTTGAATTTAATGTTGTAAGGATGATAGAGACCATATCATGCCTTTGTATAGGTAGTGGTTGAGGTTTCCTTTAATGGATACCTGAAGCTAAGTCCAGATCAATCAGGTTTGCGACTTCCATTTATGTAATGTAGCCATAGGAGTAGGAGTTGCTCTGAGATAGTGATAACAAAGAGGTGGTGGATGAGGATAAGCTCAAGAGAGACCTCTTTTGTAAGGAAGCTCTCGAGGAGTAGAGTGGAGAGGTGGAATAGGATAATTCTCAGGTAGAGAGGTCTATAGAGAGAACTAAGACTCTGTAGCAGTCCAATTTTTGTAAAAACACATTTTGTACAGACATTTGGAGATTAATACAAAGAGCAATTTTTCATTCCCATGAATTGTCTGTGTATGATTATGCATTTGAATGTCACTTGTATGCTATAGATACTGGTTATAGATATATTTTACTATTTGTTTGTGAGGTTGTCAATTTCTATCTGGGTTCTTTAGGCCATGTAAAGGAGTGCACAATAGAACATTGAAAGTTTTGTAGCCAGCACAAGGAGTGTGCATCTGAGCTCTGTAGAGTCAGAAAGAATGTGCAAGGAGTGCACACCAGAAAGATTCAGAGACTCAAGGAGGAACCTCAAGGTTGTTGAACACCTTGGAGGATGAGATGTGTAGGGGAAGGCACACAGAGAAAAGAGATAGAATCTCTAGAGATTCTATAGAAGCTCTGCCAGGTGGGCATTGAGCAGGTGCAAGTGTGCATGAGAAGAAATCTTTGTCGAATTTGAAGACAACCAGAGTTACTAAACACTCTATAGGCTCTGCAAGGTGTGCATTGAGAAAAGGAGCACCAAGAGGGCATGAATCATTTCTTTTCAGGAAATACTTTGGACTTGAGATGGAGGAAATCTCAGCAACACCTAGGAGTTCATCAAATATAAGCCGTCAGATCTGGGAGAGAGTATCAACATCCATTGATCGCAAAGTAAGGGATGTTCATTTTAAGTTTTCGACATTTCACAGACCGAGAAACATAAGAGGGAGATTCTTTCAACTCCCAGAGATGTGAAACTGTGAAAATGCTCCAACCGTTGGATCTAGAGTGCAATGGCATGAGATTCACTTGATCAAAGATGCATGCACGGGGTTTAGTCCCTAGGAGAAGAGAAGGATATTAAATCTGGGCCACCAAATCTAGCACAGAGGAGCGATAGTCGCCGGATCCAGAAGAAGGTGCACGGGGTTTAATCCTTGGGAAGATGCACAGAAGAGCAGAACGAATGCTAAGACATTTTGGCATTTTAGGGTTTGACATTTTGGAAATTCCAAATAAAAAGGAGTGAGACCTTTGCATCGCAATTCCTCAAATCACAAAACCCTAAAAGAATGAATGCCAATACATTTCCGCAATTTGGCAATGGGGGATTCGAAAGACGGAGAACATGGGGAACACTTGCATCACGATTCCTTGAATCACGAAAGTCAGTAGTTCTTTGACGTTGAGCCCATTTTTGAATTTCTTCATTTAGGGGTCTGGGAGTTTGAAGGACCTAGAATAGTTTCAGCCGGAATCACGAAATCACGAATCGTGAAAAGACGAAATCTTTAAGAGGAATAGCATGAGCTAGATCTGTTAAGCCCTTTTCAAAATTTCGACAACTGGGAGTTCAAGAGGGAAGGAGTCGTGAGATAGGGAGTCCCGAATTGTGAAATCATGAAACCCCAAAAGCATTCATATGAAAAGTGACTTAAGGGAGGGGATGTGGAGTTAGGCCCTATTTCGGGTTTCAGATTTTTAAAAGACAGAGAACAGGAGGAATGCTTACATCGTGATTCCCCAAATCAGAAAAATCTAGTAGCGCTTTGATGTTAAGCATGTGGTCACAGAGTGGTGGTCACGTGGATGGAGGCTAAGGGAGGACCCAAAGTCGTGAAGCCCTTTTCGGCATTTCAACGATTAGGATTTGGAGGGACAAGGAGCCTGGGAGATCTCATATGCAGGAGTCCTGAAACCCTGAAACGAAAAAGGTGTATTGGGTCAGAACAGAGAAGAGCGCCGAAAAGGGGGTGCACACACAGATTTTCTCAATACCTATGCCAACGGACAAAGGGACCTATGGATTTGTTCAAGGGGTTCCAATAGGATCCCAAAGAGCCATTTCGGCTTAGAATTTGGAACGATCCAGAGATCGGGAGGTCACAGAACCCTACTGGGGTAGGGGGTTTGCATCAAATATCATCAAAGAAAACTAGGAAACAATGACGGAGAAAAGGATGAAATACCTGATTCATGAGGATTTGGAAGGTGGAGGGGGCATTACACAGACCAAAGGGAATGAAAAAGAACTCATAGTGGTCCTCATGAGTTCGAAGGGAAGTCTTGGGGATGCCAACATCTTGCATACGTATTTGGTGGTATCCAGAATGTGGATCAAGTTTAGTGAAATACTGATCACCACTCAATTCATCCAAGAGATCACCAATGACATGAATGGGAAAATTGTCCTTGATGGTGAGTTTAATGAGGGCATGAAAGTTAGGACACATGCACCAAGTAGCTTATTTATTAAGTACCATGACCATGGGAGAAGAATAAGGGCTGGTACTAGGGAATATAAAACCTGCTTGTAGCAATTCTTGCATTATTTTCTCAATTTCATTATTTTGGGAAAAGGGATGAAGATAAGGGAGAACAATAGGAGGAATACTGCTAGGAACAAGGGGTATGGAATGATCATAAACACCACGAGAAGGTAGAAGTCTCCGAGGAGTGGAAACAATAGCTTGGTGTTTGGAGAGAATATCTTGGAGGTTAGTGTTGGACACACCTACCACACTTAGAGGGGGGGGTGAATGAGTGTGGGGATCTATTTCCCAAAACTTCTCTCTTTCACAAAACTTAGTAGTTAGCATTCAAAATTTACTCATTACTCATTGCTATCATTTATAACCAGTTAGATGTGAACACATATCAACAACATATATCAACAATATATCATCAATAAGTCATCACCACAAGGAACACAAAGAACACAATATGTATGTACAATTTTCATTTTATTACGGACTACAATCCTTGGGGTTTTTAAGCAACAATTGAATAGAGTACAACTCTACAAGAGCACCATCTCTATAATGCAAGACTCATCTTACATCCTCAGCACCAATTGAGATGAGGAAAAAATCTTTAATAGATATCAATCTACAACATGTATGCGACCTATCAGTAGTGCAACCCACGTGTGTATGTGCCCTGGCTCACCACAACCCACATATGTACAAAGCCATGGTATTAAACAACCTGCGTATACCTTCTAACCTTTTAGGGTTTATCCGTCAAGATTAACTCAGATCCTCTACAACCAATTTATCATTCTCTTTTGTCTCTCATTGTCCATATTGATCACCATCTAGTCACAACACATCCAAGTTCTCCAATAGCTTACTCATGCTCCACAACCAATCAATATGAATGCTAACTCAATCATGTATAAGCAACTAGTATACCATTGCAATCATATCACAACTGAATCACAAGAGTATTTCTCACTCCATCAACCAAAATAAACCACATCACAATAGCCATACCAAGAATGACCTAAGAATTCACAACACAACAAGCAATACTATCCATCAAGAAAATAATGTAACCATACCAGTGTCTCAATGATAGATCTGAGTCCATAGAATGTAGATCTGGAACCTACTTCAGTCTTCAACAACTTGTCATCAGATCAACCACAAATCTCCATGATTTTATCCACTATACATTCCTTGTACATTGATAGTCTGTGTATTGTACACACCTTATACACAGACAGCTTGCGTATATGCACCCTATACACAGACAACCTACGTACGCACCAGAAAATAGGGTTTTTTCTGTAATTTTGAGAATTTCACTGTCATGATCTCAAACTTGCCGAAACTTCAATGCATCCATGACATCCTCCTCACACTCTCTTTCTCAGAATAGATCGTCAATCATGCTCAATATATCCACTCCAAAGATGCTCTGAGAAGAAGCTCTCACAAGAAGCTCTCCATCAATCCTCCAAAAGATATTCTCACAAGAAGCTCTCAATCAATACCCCAAAAGATATTCTCACAAGAAGCTCTCCATTGATCCACAAAAAGAATGTTTTACAAGAGTCCATAGCTATCTTATTTATACTTTCATCCTCTAGGTCACTTAACCCATTTCTAGGTCACTTAACCTATATTC
Source organism: Picea glauca (assembly GCA_000966675.3). Taxonomy (NCBI): domain Eukaryota; kingdom Viridiplantae; phylum Streptophyta; class Pinopsida; order Pinales; family Pinaceae; genus Picea; species Picea glauca. The sequence goes on from JZKD02S1672892.1 coordinate 197,960, forward strand.
CTTAATTTAGGGTTAATCACTTTCCATAAATAGAAATTTCTCCAATACTTTATCATTTAAATATTCCTTCTTGATTTTGTCACCTTACTTTATCATTTCTTGATTTTGTCACTTCTCTTTATTATTTAAATAATCCACCTTCACTTTGTCACTTTACTTTATCATTTAAATAATTATTTCTTCTTTTAGGTCACTTTGACTTATTTGACCTTGGGGGCTTCAAGCCTTCATATGGGGGTCCTCCAACTTTGTAAGGCCATAACTCTGAAACCATGAGGATTTATGTGACATTCCACATACCACCGGAAATGGCATGACAAGAACTATCCATATAGGATAGTTTCACCAACAAATTCATTGATCTTCATCTCATAATTCCACATACAAGCATGGGTCGGCCAACCATTCTTCTAGGATAACTCAATCTACAAATCGTCCTCCTATGATGGATTTCACCATAAGGGGACCACTTTGGAGTTCATCCATTTGTGCACCTTATCAACCATGATAAGACTATAATGATTCATCTTTGCATCAATTCACCACTGCATCATATACTTCAACTATGCATCATGTATTAATGAAAACTCATTGATCCATCTTCATCATATCAATGACAAATCATTGATCCATCTTCATCTATTCATTCTCATCAAGGACAATGCATATTAAATTACATCAATCATCAATCAATGAATCTTTTGACATCAATCAATCACTTGACATCGATAAATCAAACCATTGGCATCAATGACAACATGATCCAACAATATCCCCCTTGGGCATTAATGGCAATACCAGCATTGATGTCAACACCAACATTGATTTCAACACCAATTACCAATTATTGATGTCAACATGTAGGTAAGGAATTCTCTACATCAATAGTCAATGTGACTATCTCTCCCAGATGTGACTATCTCTTCCAATCAATAATCATGAATCACATTTGTTAGCACCTAAGCATGTAGGGGGGTATTTTTCCTAATAGGCGACCCCCCTTTGGTGAACAAATGGAAACAAGTGGGGTAAAAACCCACTTACCCTAAGTTTGGGGTGCAAACGTGCATTTCATTAAGCGACAAGAAAATATGGGCGACTAGAATATGTGTGCCCAAATCTACGGTCAGGATTGGATTGTGGAGCCCCATCACCATTCTACCATTAAAGT
>JZKD02S1672892.1:199290-210912 GCA_000966675.3 Picea glauca
TCCGGAATGGGTGGTTTCACATGGGCCCCCCTAAGAGCCCCTTGTCACATCTTTGACTCCCTCCACTTACTGACTTCCACCATGTGTCTTCCACTCAGCACCATTCTAGCCTACCTTTTTCCCATTTCTTCACTCCTTCCTGTCATTTCCTTCTAGGTGTTCCTCCCCGCACTCTTTCCTCGGTCACCACTTCCACCTATGTCGTGTCCTCACTCCCTGACCTGTCACATTGCGACCTCTTTTTCACCTTCTCGTGGAACATCGCTTCATCATTTGGTGTCACAACCTTTGTTTCTTTGCCACCTGGTGCTTCCACCTCAGCACCTCTCGTCTCACCCTCACAGTGTTGACGCCATCACCCCCGTCAGACCCTCATCCACATCTGCCATATGAGTCCCTTCGCAGAAGTCAAATGAAGCAACAAAGACAAAAGGGAGACTACCACATTCTGTAGATGCAGAGTTGACCAAGCCATGCCTTATCCCAAGAAAGTAGTTATTGAGGCAGTTGATGGTGGTTGAACGTCATCTCCTTTCATAAATAGAAGGTTGGGAAAGGACAAAGCGTAGAGGTAGATTGTCAGTCTATCCTGACAAGGATTGCATCTGACAAAAGACTCCATGGGAAGTCTGCCCAACATCTGCATGTGCAGCCTAATAGAGAAGCTCCTCGACATCAAGCATTGAACTCATGATGTGATAGTGCCTTCAATGCCTGAGTCAGTTCCAAGTATATGTAGGCATTTTTTTCATTTTTGTAGGTATCGATGGTAGAGCTAAGATCCCAATTTTAAAGCTTTAACAAGGCCTCTGTTTCTCTAGTTATACAATGATATTTTGAGATTTCTTGTTTGATGGCAGCCAACCTCCTCCTTTCCTTGTTCCTCTGAATCTAAAGGCCGGGTATGGATGATCCAGTCGGGTGTTGTTGTAACTATATGATGTATTCTTTATTGTATTAGTTCTGCAATGTTTGAGGTTTACTTTGAAGTTTCTCCAGTCTGAGAGGATCTCACATCTGAGGCTTTTCCCCTTCTTTCCCTCCACTTACTCACCACTATGAAAATTTACTGTCTTAAGTTTAATCAAGACCTCACATGTCCTTGTTGTTCCAACCCAGTTTTCTGAGTGAGAAATATTGTTCTGAGTTTACTTCCATTTGATCACCCCCTTTATAAACAAATCATGACATAAACTAATGGGTCTCAGGATTTTCTTTTGCTACAATCCAGGAGTGACTTCTGACGCCAACAACATCAATGTGATTGTCTCTCCCCCTTTGACATCAATGGAAAAGGGCCATTCTCCTCTTGGGGCTACTCCCCCTGCTTGAAATTTCCTTGGGGCTGCTCCCCCTGTCTGAGTTCCTTTGATTTTCCTCTGAATAATATCTCTCCTTTTGAACAAGGGATATCACTATGATGTAATGTTTAATATACATCAAGCATACTCCCCTTGTGACCATTGCTCCCCCTGGAATTATACTTTTGTGCTCTTTCTTCAAATACAAGGATCTTTTCTAGGTATGCATCTAATAAATATCTCCTCCTAGAATCATGGGAAGAAGAATGACTCCCCCTATGAGTATGTATCCCCCTATCTTCTCTGTAATATGAAAAATATGCTACCATATGATGATCCTTGGACCTGTTCATACATCAAACTCATGGCATACCAATCATCATGAAGAAAAATATATGTCAACAATGAAATAAAGAATCATGAGGAAAATATCAACCAAGTACATCCTGTACAAAAATGTGTGCTCATCATGCACAAATCCTATGTACATCAACCATGTACATCAACATGATGCAATGTGACAAAAGATATTATCCATGGAACGTATCAATCTTATGCCTCTATCAACATCCCAACATGTGCATCTACCAATATACCAACCATGTGCATCGACCAATATGCCAACCATGTGCATCTACCAATATTCCAACCATGTGAATCTACAAACTCACCAACCACATGTCCCAATGTGTAGCCCATCCATATGATAAATGCATGCATCAAGCTTTCCAACAAGTAAGATTCCAATACATCATCAAGATATATCACATAACTAAGGTGTCAAAACTTCACTGTCATAAACAACATTGTTCTTCAATATAAAATGCATCAATCCATACTCATGGGTTAGTGCCATTCACCCAAGATTTTATTTTACATCATCACCTTACATAATCCAATATAAAATCATGAAAACCTACAACAAATAGTGTCATAACCTACAATAAACCACGTCAAATCCTGGACATCAATGTAAAATGGCCATTCTCCTCTTGGGGCTACTCCCCCTGCTTGAAATTTCCTTGGGGTTGCTCTCCCTGTCTGAGTTCCTTTGATTTTCCTCTGAATAATATCTCTCCTTTTGAACAAGGGCTATCACTCTGATTTAATGTTTAAGATACATCAAGCACACTCCCCTTGTGACCATTGCTCCCCCTGGAATTATACTTTTGTTCTCTTTCTTCAAATACAGGGATCTTTTCTAGGTATGCATCTAATAAATATCTCCTCCTAGAATCATGGGAAGAAGAATGACTCCCCCTATGGGTATGTATCCCCCTATCTTATTTGTAATATGAAAAATATGCTACCATATGATGATCCTTGGACCTGTTCATACATCAAACTCATGGCATACCAATCATCATGAAGAAAAATATATGTCAACAATGAAATAAAGAATCATGAGGAAAATATCAACCAAGTACATCCTGTACAAAAATGTGTGCTCATCATGCACAAATCCTATGTACATCAACCATGTACATCAACATGATGCAATGTGACAAAAGATATTATCCATGGAACGTATCAATCTTATGCCTCTATCAACATCCCAACATGTGCATCTACCAATATACCAACCATGTGCATCGACCAATATGCCAACCATGTGCATCTACCAATATTCCAACCATGTGAATCTACAAACTCACCAACCACATGTCCCAATGTGTAGCCCATCCATATGATAAATGCATGCATCAAGCTTTCCAACAAGTAAGCTTCCAATACATCATCAAGATATATCACATAGCTAAGGTGTCATAACTTCACTGTCATAAACAACATTGTTATTCAATATAAAATGCATCAATCCATACTCATGGGTTAGTGCCATTCACCCAAGATTTTATTTTACATCATCACCTTACATAATCCAATATAAAATCATGAAAACCTACAACAAACAGTGTCATAACCTGCAATAAACCATGTCAAATCCTGGATCACAGAGTTATACCATCACTTCAAACTTCAATCCTGTGCATATCCCTTTTCTTTAGGCTTCACCACATATGTGTGGCCTACTGCACAAGAGCTCGCGTATGTACACAACCTATTCAAGGTTAGTCTTTGTATGTATGTGACTATCACCACTGTCACCCGCATATGCCTTAGTAGATGACACTTTTGAACTTCCCTTCAGTCTTTAATTATGTTATGGCTTCTCTGTCTTCTTCACCCACCTCTGTAGATGTCCCCACTCCTCAGAAATTGAGCTCTAAGAATCCATCTTTTCGAAGATGTATCCCTTCCTTACTTCATTCCTTCTTCTATCCATGCTACTTGAATTTCTCATCATGGACTTTCTTCTTTTGTTCCAACACTCCTGGGATTTGTGGCTGAATCCACTATAGCTGTAGCATCTCATGGTGTTACAATGAAAAACAATATGTCCTACTTGATCACATCTCCAACACCTTATGGTGTTATAGAATCTTCAGTTATATCTCCTTTCATAAGACCTACATTCAAAACCTTTGTGACCATATTCATTACATGAATAATAATTCCCATAAAACTACTTTCATACCTTTTCTTTGGTGTCCCAAATATAGCTTCTTGATGTCTTCCTCGCTTTTTTCTTTTGAAATTTTCTTTGTGTCCCAACAATTCCATGATAAAATATTAAAAGATCTCATGTGATAATTCTCCACGGTACAGTTAGTTCAGTCAACACCTTATTCCGAACATGATCAATTGAATTTTTCTCCTCCCATTTTGTAAGTAATGTTATTTTTTACTACATTTACTTTCCTTATTCTATAACACCATTATACATGTATGGATATAGTCATGTTTCCTGTAATTTTATCTTTATTTTGGAGCCCTTGGGACCTAGCCGAGGGATTTCCCTCATCTGTTGTCTTAAAGATTTTGAATGTATCCATTTTTCTTATTAAATCATATTACGAAAGGAAACTCAATATTATTTAGGACTATGTTCGCGATGTTCATTTCCAAGAAGGTTTTGATTAAAAGAATTTGAATAAAATCATAACCTCATTCTATGGCCAATTGGCAATCCTACAGATCCTGGTTGATACTGTACATTCTTTTGTTATAAATGTTTTGGATGTTGTAAGATTATTCTTTTTCTGAATTGATTGATAATGTTTGATTTTCTAAAAATCTAATGATGGGCCCCTTTTGACAAGGTTAAACAATGGTTGGAGGATTCATACATCAAGAAGTTTCAAAGGAATGGTAAGGTCATGCTTGCTTTGTTTTTAAATGAATATATAAGAGGTAAGCATGACATATTTCTTTTGTATATGCAAATACTACATTCTTTTATTCTGATTTTCAACTTTCTATGTCTTGCAGGATTGAAGATGCTCTTGTGGCTACATTGGAAATACGATTTTACTTAGCGTTTTGATATATTTAGTAGTTTAGAGTAGGTTTAGGAGTAGGTTTCCTTTAGTTTTATTTCTCATTGTTTCTCTTTGTAATAATATAGTTATGAACACACGTTGGTACACCAAGAGAAACATAATATGAATGTTTTCAGGGAAGTCCACTTTAATTTTTTTTCTCTCTGCTTTTTGTTGAATATTTCTTTTCAAAAACACAATATCATCATGAAATTTTTTAAATGAAAAGTAAAGAGATAAGTAAATATGAACTGTAAATTCTACCCTAACCCAAGGTGCCATGAGTAGAACCACACTCATATTAATAATGATTTTTCTCTTTTTCTTTTAGTCTCTCTCAAGAGATATTTCGTTTGATGATTTCAGATCCACCCTCTTGTGAATATTTTTAATTTACTTTTTTTTTTTTGGTTTTGGTTCTTTTCATTTTGCTTGATTTTGATTTGTTTTTTGAACAATTATGTCTGAATCACCATTAAATTTGTTGAAGAGAATCATAACTCTTATTCTTTAGTGGCAGTTGATAACTTTTTAAGCACCTGAGCAGTAAGTGCTAAAACTCAGATCAACAGAAGGAAGTTTATGTTCAAACAGTGTTCCTGTTTTCTCATTAAAATGTAGGAAGACATGATTATCCTTAACAAACTTCTAACGTCGCCCCTGTTTTAATAATAACAAATCAGTGTGCTTCCCCATCCTAGAGAATATTTCTTAATAGAAATCTAACTATCCAAATCATGATGGAATTCATCCAAATAGAAAAATAATTTGTAAATTATCAAACTTTTCATTCCAAACTATGATATTTTTAGTATCACCCCGCTCTCTTGAATATTATTAAGTTCTGCAAATTATAAACAAATTCTAGAGAGTTGAAAGAATGGTAATGTGTGGTAAGTGTATGTAAACCCATCGGGACGCTGAACAGTTATGCTGGCAGCAAGTAAATGCATGCATGATACCAAGACAACTTTGTCAGGGTACTAAACAAGCCTACTCACAGCGAAACAATGGAGGGTTTAAGAAGAACTTCAGGTATGTCTTGTGATTTGATCAAGTATGAAGATATTTTTGTCATGAATGAATGACTCTGGGATAGGATGGAGGTACTAGAGTTGGTTAAATGACATCCTTACTGAGGCTATGGATGCTTGTTGGCAACAGTGGCCCTGTCAACGGTATTGAGGTCATATGTATAAAAATCACTGCACTTGTGATTTAAATAAGATACCAGATTACATTTTTAGACATAAATACATCCAATGATAAATTGTGTTATTTTCTGAGTTATGATTGGAATGCTTGATTTGTTGTTAACTGTTTATGAAAATTTATTTCATCTGAGCCCCTGACATAAATTTTCTAGTGATGCAGAGATAATTGCTTCGCCTAGTATGTCGCCATTGTTGGCAGCCACCATGTTTTTCGATATATATTGAAGTCACCACCAGGGATAATTTTAGGGGATAAATTTCGCTCATGGTATAATTTTCCATGGTTTTTCCAAAAATGAGATTCGCTATTTTAAAAATGATTCGCCCAAATTGTATAGGATAAAATACCATGGAAAATAATTTATAAAAACATTATAAAATACTTAGAAATTTGAATATTTTTACAAACATATTGCCAAACATATATAGTTGACATATGAAGGATTAGTAAGATTCACCAAGGTTTATAAATTTTGAAACAAATTTCCATCCTTAAAATCATCCTTGGTCACCACAAACAAATTATATCTTTATGTAGCTGCCACCATCTTTCATTTGTAAATGTTTATATTTCTGAGTTTCGAAGCGATGATTGGATTAAAGCTTACCTTATTTAGTTTTTATCATTTTCATTTTCATTTTTTTTATTTTTAATTCATGACTGTAAGCATGAATTTAAACACAAAACTTGGTTTGGTTTAATAATCTTTTACCTCATAAATATCATTTTAAAAATCCACCCATATGTGATTAAAATTCAAATCTTATGAAATGGTCGATTAATCCATTATCAAATTTTTTCTTGTTTTATTACAGTTGTTATGAATTCAATGGTTCAATAGTTCATTGTCGAAATTTTTCGATGCATGAAGAACCTTGGTTAACTGTTGAGATTCTTCTCATAATTTTAATTGTCATATCAACATTTATGAAAATGAGTACAAACATGCTATACTTGTGTTTTCACCTTACCTTGTTGGCTCAAAACATTAATGAAGCTATTAATTATGTGCATAGGGTTTTGTACTCTGTAGGTTTTGGCACTCATTGCGAGATATGGTAAGGAGTTATACGAATCCTCTAGTTTTCGTTTTCCATAACTCATTTGTCCAAGTTATGATAGTCCCCAAACTCTGAAATTTTTATTCCATTACATTTCACATAGACTTTTCTCTTCTCCTTGTCTTATAGAAATGAAACCCACATTGTGTGATGTCTATTGTATCCTTTTCACAATGGAAATGGCACCTATGATGTGAATCCAACCAAATGACTCTAAGTTTTTTTTGTTTTAAAAATCCATAATTTCTTACCTAAGACATGTTTTTGCAGGAAGGTTTCTGAGAAAACGGTTATGAATTTTCCCATGTATTTTAAAACCCATTTCAGAAATGGGGTCATTTACCTTCCAAAAAGGAAGTTTTTTCATAAATCACACAGTTTTAGAGATACATCTCATTCTTTGGAAGGAAAATTTTCATAACTTTTTTTGTGGCTGAGGTAAGCATTTTTTTTTTTTTTGCTTAGAGATTCAAGCCTGTTATGGGTTTGGCTAGGGTTCAAGATTATATGCCTTTCTATATGTTTATGAGTCTTCATAAAATTATTAATAGTTATCAGAAACATAATTTTAACCCCTTTTCAAATATTTTTCACCATGGGCTTATTCGAATTCTGTTGTTGTCGCATCTATCTTAGATTGGGGATACCTGGTAAGATTTCCTATGTAGAAACAATTTCACCTTGCCCGATAACATAGTGGACTCACCTATGCATTCCAATATAAACCCCAGCCCCTATATAGCTAACCCTTCTATCAAAGACCTGTGTGTTGGTCCACAAAAATACCATGTGGTCATAGAACGACCCTCTGTTGTTGTTCAAAACCCATTGGGAGAAAGGTCACGATGTAATTTCATGTCCAGAAAATCATTGGAGGAATTCTTAGATGTATTAAAGGATAAAACCCCTCCTATTAATGAGTTGAATCATGGTTTCATTAACAAACCAATTGTGAATAAAAACCGCAAGCATAAGGAACATAGTAATTCGGATTTAAATTTGGTAAAGAACAAGATTGAACAGGATGGTAATGTGTTTGTTAAAAACTCAACAAATTTTAACACCTTCATAAATTCAAATTCTTCTTTGTCTAATCTATGAAATGGTAAAAGTTTTTTTTTATTCTTTTTTATTTGATTCGGTTAGAAAAATAAAATAGATAGATTTTTTTTATTTTTATTTTTTAACTATTTTAGACTAGCTACAGAATCTTGTAGCTTATCTTTTGAAATTATTAGTTTGTATTTTTATCTAAAATTCATTTTTGTTTTATCTTTTTCAAGAAAACAATAGTTTATGAGACTATTTTCAAGGAGAACAAATTATGGATTAAGCACTTGATAGCTTAGCAATTTCTCATTTTTGAAAGAAAAATCTCATTTATGTAATTATTTTTTATGTAAAGACTCCTACATGAGTATATTTTGTCATTTTATTTTTGTAAGACAACCTTATTTTTAGGGATCATCCTCTATCTTGTATGATAAGAGGTAACTGATCCAAGACTTGTTTAAATAGATTTTGTTTCTTAGTGTTAAATGACTTTTCCTAGATTATAGTATGGACATAAAATTTGTGGAAGCAATATAGGAGAACAATTTGCTTTTGGCTTTAGTCCTATGTGAATTGTAAAATGTTGGTCTTATTATATTCTCCTGTTACTTCTATGTTATGAGATGTTATTATTAATGATTTAGCTTTAGTCTTGTCATAATATGATATTTCATATTAGTAAATATTTAAACGTTGTCCATGATCTGTTGATCTAGTTTGTGCCTGTGATCAAGAAATTATTTAATTATGTTTGAGTTTACTTATGTTATTAAATGATTCATAACATCAATGTCCATGATTGCGATTTCTCTCGTCCTCCACTATTTATTATCTTGAGATCATAGGAAATTAATTGGTTATTTTTCTGTTGTTTTAAATTCACTCCAAATTCATGAAATACTTCCTTGAATTTCTTTAGGAAGATTTATATTTGTCCCAGACATAGGTTTCCTCTTAATACAGGACAAACAAGAGCTCATACAATGCAGGAAAGAAACTTAGATTTTGATGATTGATCAGTTAGAGGTTAGTAGATGCATGGTTTTCATTTATTTAGAGTCATTTATGAATGAAATGGTGATGGCATTAATTAGCTTTGAATGTTTTTGTGTCATTGTTTCATTCGTATTCATTTAGTATTTATTTGTTTAATATCTTTAAAAAACCCCAAAAGAAGTGTTGTTCATATTTGATTTTGATTCAGAAACTTTATCAAACAATAATTTTTGCAAGATTTCATGCAAACCTTGTAAACTATATATAAAATGTTCATAATAATTTGCATATTCACATTCTTAGATAAACATTTGTAATTATTATGTCTATTGCTAGAATCTTCTCTTTAGATTAGTTTCCTTTATTTTGTTTTTAGGAATTTAGTTGGCCAACAGAGCCATTAAACCTGTCAGGTCATTTCACTCCAAACGACTTGGGTTATTTAGACAACCCCGGTCTAGATTTGACCTTCCAGTTGATGGTACTTATGCCCGTCAACAAATGGAGCTATAAGGAGGGTTGGGGTAAATTTAATGATTAAATGTTTTACCCCTCAGTTTTTCATAATTCTAGATTTATAAATTCTTCTTTTGTGTCATCTTGAAATGAACTAGAAGGCAGGCCAGACTAACAAGTTGGCCTTGTGGGAGTCTTTATTTTGAATGTTATTAATTCCCCATGGCTCCCCAAATCACTGTGTTGGAATATTCTTTCCACTTCTCCGTACCTGATATCCCAATGAGACAGTCTCTCGCTTGTCCAAAATCACCTTTGATGGTGGGGGGAATGTGTCTGCAAAAGACCATCTTAACAAGTTTTTGTGTAAATGCATCAAGTATGATATTTATGATTTAAAGGTTTTATGCAGATTGTTCACTTTTACTTTCAGGGGTCGGATTAAAAATTGGTTTGAGTCTTTTCAAGCATATCACATTATTGATTGGTTTTAATTTGTAAATGAATTTTTAGATTCTTTTGAAAATTATGATTACAATCAATTATGTGAAGAATTTCAGACTTTACTAATCAATGAAAATGCATCTCTAGAAGGCTTTTCAATAAGAATCCATCATGTTCTATGTAAATTTAATATTGATGACATGTCATTTGTACTAAATATCCTCTATGATGCTTGTGTCCCTTTCATCCAGTCATATTCAATCGCTAATGATGAATTGGTTACAAATCCTATCACTCAATTGCGAGAAGAATGTTTTTCGTAGGATGAGAGGAATCCATCAGGAAACATTGAACAAGAAAGGGAGGTAGAATCTATTGAAAATGTTCTCACTGACAATCAATTTTTTTTTTCCTCTGAACCCTTTCATATTCAATCCTCAACTATCATGGAAGGATATTTTATTGTGGGTCTAGGTATATGTCCATCTTTTTCTAACTCTTTCTCTAATCAATACTTAGATTCAATTATTGAATAACACTTAGGTTATGAAAATGATCTTAAAAATTCTAACATTCCAATGAAATGGAATAGATATGTAGATATACAATTGGAAGAAGAAACCTTAAACCTTCATCCACAAATCATACCTTATCCAAAGGAAATATTAGATGTTTGTCATGAAAGTTTTGAATTATCTATCATATAGGAGACAAATTTAGATGATCATGTTATGTTGAATAATTTATCACCAAAATAGAGTGAAAGTTTTAAGGAAAGAGAAGAAGAATGTCTTGATAATAATTATAAGTTTTAAACCTGTGAAGTAAAGAAATGCATATATATTCTTAAGAAAAACATAATTTAATAAATGGCTCATACACAAAGTGCACAAAGATTTTATATCAGGAACCCTCAACCAGGAAAACCTTTCTTATATTCATTATATCGAATTTCACCATTCAACATAAAATATATACAATGTTTTTAGGTATTCCTTAGATACCAAAACCCTAATCCCTTAATCTAGTATAAATTTAGAAAACTGCTAAAAATAGCAAAATCTGCTAAAAATAGTGAAAACTTCCCAAAACAAAAAACGGGTGTTTCCTCGAACGCTGGGCATAACTAGGGGGGGAATACCTTCCTTCCCCTAGGACCCCCCTAGGAAAGTGCCCGAACCACATGACACAAAGAGAACTAATAGAGGGATCGTCAGATGCAGTTATCGAACCTGACGCGCCCACACACACACATGCAAAGAATATAACATATACCCAACATTCTCCCACTTGTTGTTTTCTTTGCATCTAGGGGTCCATGGGATTATATATAGTCAACAATCCAGGGTATAAATTCCCATTGTTACTCTACACCAACAGAACTTTTTTGTGCTCACAAACTTTGTCAATGAATCTGCAACATTGTTCAAAGTGTCAACCTTTTCTAGTAACACCTTTTTTCCTCAACCATGTCTCTCATAAAGTGATATTGAACATCAATATGCTTTGTCTTCAAATGGTAGGTGGGTTCTTTGCCAATAAGATCGCACTCTAACTGTCACAATCTAATCTCACTTCTTGTTCTACCAACCCAATACATTAACATAATATTTATAACCATACTGCTTCCTTGCTTGCATGAGTGGCTACCATGTATTCAGCTTATGTAGTTGAGAGTGCGACTACCGCCTGTCTTTTGCTCATCCAACTGATTAC
>JZKD02S1672892.1:242952-255152 GCA_000966675.3 Picea glauca
AAAATGGCCCCGGAAGTTAAAACCTGCTAAAAATAGTAAATTGCCAAAATGGCCAGAAAACTGTTTTGAGCCATTTGGAAAAGGTGGGTGGCCCCCGTTATCCACCTGGATCAACTACAATGACAGAGGTTTATTGGTCACTCCTCAGTACAAGAAGTAGGAATATTATAACCATAGTGTTACGAAAGAAGCCTACAGATACTCCACCAATCAACCAGCCAGGCAAGATAGGATCGAAGCTGAGTATTTTTGAGAAATATGATCAGATCAAGAAAAAGAATCAGACTCTAACCAGTAGCACATATGCCCAGTTCTGGAAGTAGATGTCAACAACACAACACATGCTACTATTGACATTTCACACTAAGAAGGGAAGAATGCACATGGCATTCCTCCAATCACATGTACTAGACCCAAAGGTAATTACCGATTACAAAAGGGAAACTTTTGAAATCTAGACTAAGGACATGCATCTAGTAGATCAAATGGATCTGCACAGAAAAACTAGAGAAATGGTTTTCTCCACATTGGAACATGCTTCCACTACTACCTCCAGGTTACAAGTGTTTCTAAATAACATCCAGACGCAGTTGAAGTTGGAGAAGATATCATCTTTTTCCAAATATAACAGGATCAAGATGTTGGAGGAATTGGTCCTCAAGATTGGGTATGATCCCTCGAATGTGAAAGAAATTGAGGAGATGATCACGAAGAAAAATTCTGACATAGCATCTTTGAGGAAAAAATTGAAACTTCCACCAACAGTAGACTCGCAGGCAAACGAAATAGAAAATACAAAAGGAGAAAAAGATGAAATTCTTAAGTTGATCATGGAAAAGAATGCACAATTGAAGGAAATGGAAGCTGAGATGGAGAAGCTAGTGAAAGAGAAAGAACAATCGAAACCCATGGAATTCATTCCATTGAGTGTAGTTCAACTCTTAGGAGTGAGCACAACATCACTAGAAGAAGTTCCATTGGGGAATCCACTGACGTCTCTGGAAAAGACGGTTGAATTGGCTAAATCTGTGGAAGAGATGAATCTACAGGAGACAGAGATTAGCAGGCTCAAAAAGGAGATTGAGAACCTTTAGGAACTCAAAAATTCTTATCAAACTGACTACTCCAAGGAAAAATAAGTGTCATACCAGCTCAAACAAGAGTTACAACAACTTAGGAAGTAAACAGTGGTAGCAAAAGCACTGGCCGAAGTCAAAGAAAGTGTCTGGACAGACATCACCAAGTTAATGAATGAAATATGGCCAATGATACAGATTATGTTTGAGAAAAATAAATTGGTGGAGAGAAGTAAACAAGCCATCGAGAAGATTAGATCAGAACTGGGAGAGATTCCCACATAGTCTAATGAAATTATCAAATTCCTAAACTCTAAAACTAGAGAGGAGCTAGAAGAGTTGAGAATTGAGGATAGAACGGAGACCATCCTTGAGGTCAAGAGAGTCTTGACCAAGAGAGGATTGATGCTACAGATGGAAGAAAAGGTTTAGGCTATGGACCTAGGGGTACAAAGATTTTTCAACAAGATCGAGGCTCTACAGAAGAAAGGTCTTCCTGGTTTGAAGGGGATAAATGACAAATTGATGACATTCCCAGAGTACAAAAAGAGACTAACTAACGTGGCTAAGGATAGTTCGAAATTTTTAGGAATTCAAGGAAGTATCACTGGCAAGGCATTCCTCAATGCACTTCAATTGGACATTATCATACAACATGAGATCCGGTACATCTTCATCATCAAGCCTACCTTTTTCAAGTACATAGAGATGGATGAAGTCTACCAAAGGTTACTCAAAGTCAGTGTTCCCAGTATTCTTCAATGGGAAGAGATTTGTGACCTGATTGAGTAGTTGATGAGCTAACCCAGCCCAGTCAGCTATCCAGTCAAACAAGGTCATGCAGAGGCCTCACCAATGGTTCACCCAGAAAAAAGCATGAAGTTGCGACACATCATCAAACTGTTTCCTAGATTTTTGTAATTTGTTAAGTTAGTTAAGAGAAAAATAGATTTACCACATCTTGATCTTTAATGACACGATCATTTGTAATTTTGGGTTATAAATACTTCACTTTTCGAAGTATTGGGGGTTAATCTTTATGCCCTATGAGTTATCAGACTGTAATATTTTTCAAGAGATCTTCCATTAATACAAGGAGGAATTTTCTCAGGATTCCTCCATTTATTCACTGGTGATGTTTTCCTTTCTAAGTTAAATGTTATTCTCTCTTAGTTATCACACTATTTTCTAAATCTAATCTTTGAAAGTAATGAATTTTGCAGGATTTATCTTCGTATACCCTGCTTCTGACTTTAAAAGATTTGAGTGTTTCATCTTTTGATTTTACGATAAAAAAATTCTTAACTTATTCTTTGTTATAATTGACATTCTCACCTTTTCTACTATTCCTCATTTATGCTGCTAAAAGAATCCAGCGATTACATTATCTCACCCTATGAAAAGTTTCTTTGTTTTCTGGTTAGAATTCATTCCACGATACAGACCGCATAGCCCAATGGATGTGTAAATCTCTCTTAGCCAACACAGAAAAAACTACAACAAACAAAACCAACATATTTTATTTACCTAGCCTATATTTTAAATTTGAAACATATCTAAATCACACAGAGAGATCCCTCTCTAAAGTTGGTAGGGATAGATCCCAGCTTCGAAGTGGTTGGATAAAGTTACCTCCCATAGATTTCTTCTTTTCTAACAACCTCTAGGAAATTTACAGAGCATTAAGAGGTTGAACTGCCACATCACTATGGATCCGACCTTGATCAATCAGATCACAGGGCTTAGTATACAAGGCCCTACCCCCACATAATTTTACCCTGGAAAGACCTTAGAATGAGCATTAGCATAGAGGATCAAAGAGACTTTTGAATATGTAGAGAAGGGTACACAAGGCTACAAGGTATCCTCTATCCAGAGCACCTTTCATGCCAATTGATCGCAGGCAATCTATTTTGCAAGAACTCACCCACCCAAGTGACTGGATTCATCGTTGACTTCACAGGGAAGTGTGTAGAAGGACTTCAGATGAATTGAGTGCAGTACCTGGTAAACCAACTAGATCTTGAATGTAGGGAAGCACAAGACCGAGGATATGAGTTCCACTTCAATTGGATTCTCATACTGATCGCATTCATTGCATGGGAGATGCTAGAAGGTGCGACCTTCCTAGACATTGAGCCATTTGAACCATTGGCTGTGAAGTTTAGTACCCTATGGTACTCGAATGATATGAACAAGAAATGGCAGTCAAATGACATCTTCCACACTTACTACAACCAGTTTAAAGTAGCCATCCAGTCTGAGCCTCGTATGACCCTGAATACCCTCCATAGGTTTCATCACCTAATGAACTTTAGCGAATACCATCACTTCATTTATATAATAGCACACACAGATGGCCATAAGTAGCAATTGCAGCCCTACTACAAGCTTATGGAGGAATATTTAGAGGAAATCCCCAAGGAATGGTTGGAGGACCTTCTTATCCTAGCCAACCCTACGAAGTTTTCCGATGTAGACAATCTGAAAGTTGTGTGGAATACACTCGGACCTAGTAGAAAGAAGCTTGAAGAAGTTCAGGATGTAGACAACACATCCGTGAATACTACGTCTATGTCACCAAAGCAAGGAGGTTTTGGTGAAGAGATCGACAAGGAAACATTTCATAAGGACGAGGAGGAGCCCTCCAAGAAAATAAATGTGTCCCCTAAGAATCCTTCATCCAGAAATAAAATGAAAGAAACCAAGACTAAGTTTGAGACTATCCTCACCCCGGATGACTTTAAATTCATCATCATTGCATTGAACGATGCTTCGCTAGAGATTGCAGAGAATAAAGAAGCCAATCTAGAGGTGATGTACAGTCGAATTGAGATAGAGCTCCAAGGAGTGTAGTAGGCACGTTAGTCGAAGCACACAGTCTCCATTGTGCCCCTGTCAATCAGAACACCAGAAGAAGGAGATGCGCTAGCTCAACTCCTTCAAATCTCAAATTCAGTCGAGGCTTGACTTCGGAAAGCACAAGATGAAGCAGAGAAATCCATCCAAGCTTTGACACAAGTACAGGGAGTACTTGAATAAAAATGCAGTGCTACAAAACAAGAAAAGAGTGCTCTCCAAGAAAAATGGAATGACAGGAAAGAGCAACTATAACAAGGAAAGGAACAATTGTTGGCTGAGCAACTGGAGGTAAAGGAAGCGATCAACATAGCACTTCACTCTATTATAGTCATTGAGGTATAGACCGAAGAAATAATCCTACAGAAGTTGGCACAACTAAAAGACGTGATCCAGAAGCTATAGCAGCGCATCACATATCTAGAGCTGTACATTGTACCTGAAACTTCACAGGAGGTAAGAGACCTAAGGGAAGCAACTACCCACAATGCACTTGGAATATTAAAATATCTTGCCTTGGAATGAAATTAGCTAAGTAACAGGAGTTCCAAGATGTACAAGAAGATCATGGAGAATTCAGAGTTATAGGCATTGGATTCATAGCTCCAGGAAGAAAAGAAGCATGCAAATATGATACAGGTGTAGTTGAAGGCCTTAACACTAGTTGAAAGAATGAAGAGGTTTCAAGAACAATGCACAACCCAACAATAGATCCACACAATTCGAAGTAAACTGATGGAAGTCTCTCAATGACTTCAACCAGTGCAAGAAAAGGCATGCCAACTATTCATCGAAGTTGAAAGCCAAGGAGTCGAGCTAGAATAGGTTTTCATCATAGTAGAATAATGCCTAGAAGGGCCAGTGAATTACATAGTGATCTAGGATTTCACTGAGAAAGAGGTCATAGCATTGCAGCAGGCCAAAGCCACTTGAGCCAAGATTGAGGCATTCGAGGTTGAATTAGTGAGATCAAAGTGACTCGGGACGAGTCACAGGTGAGTGTTGGGGGCCTGTTGGACCTTGACAAAGTTTTTGGATAACCTTGGTCATATTTGACCATTTTTGGGACTTCGAAATCTTGTTGAAGATGGAGCACTAGAAAAAGTGGAGATTTCTGAATCTTGACCCACTTTTGGGTCCCTTTTTGGGTTTTGGCAATATGTAATGGGAAAGGGATGTTGGCCCGTGGGTTTACCCATGCTTAGGCCGCTTTTGTATGTATAAATAGAAGGATAGGAAAGAAATTAGTAGTATTTGAATATTGTATCTATGTGGTATAGGATGAGTGCCAAGAAGGGATCTATGTGATCAAAGATTTTATGCATTCTGTATAGACTTACAAATCTTAGTGCAAGTCCCTATGTGAGGATATGAAAGGCTTTATGATGTAAGGAAAGGAAGAAGGATCTAGCAAGCTGCGTAGATCTTCTATCCTATGTGGAGTAAGGGTTTCTAAGGCTCTATACTTGTAATTGATTGGTAAATGATAATAAATAAGAGTTGGTGGACGTAGCCCTAGGGTGGGGGTGAACCACGTAAACACGGTGTTGTCTGCTTTGTTCCTTGTTCTAATGTGATTATTTTCTAAGTTATTTGAAATGAGTAGATATATATGATATGTATGCTTATGCTCAATTCTTATGGTGCGTAGAATGTTAGAGATGATCCATGTGTATATGCTAAGTGCTTGATCTGTTATATCAAAATAACATGTTGATGATAAGTGCTTGAATATTCTAGTTCATAGTGAATTTTGTGAAGCTCTGTTATACCAACTAAGTTGTTATTGATTGCATAATAAATAACTAGCAGTGCTAAGTGCTATATTAAGAGTTATAATCATAGATCTGTGTCTCAGCTAAGGTTGTAGACACTTGAGTCCTACAACCACGCCTGCCTCTACCTCAGGTGAGACTTCATCTGCTTCGCAGGTGTTGCCGAAAGGGACGGTAGTTATGGTTTTTTTAATGCATTGTCGTAGCATTGAACCCTAGGTCTGCCCCTATGCCAACAAATAGAGAAAATAAATATATTAGAAGTTAACTTAGAAACAAGAGAAAAAATATCACCAAAGTCAATTCCATCTACCTAGGAATAACCTTTTGCTACTAACCAAGCTTTGTATTTCTCCACTTTACCTTCTACATTAAACTTCTTCTTAAGAAACCATTTGCTACCAACATATTTTCTTCCAGTTGGCAACTCAACTATATCTGATGCCTCATTCTTATCCAAGCCATCCATTTCTTCAACCATGGCCTTCTTCCATAGTTTACTATCCTATGAATTCACTGCTTCCCTAATAGTTCTGGGATCATCATCAGTAATATATAAAGAAAAATTGGAATAGAAATCAGGTGGTCTATACCTTTCTCGTTTCCTTCTTTCTCTCTTTGATCTCCTCAATACTAGAAAATAAGGTTCTTCTTCTTCTTCTGCTTCATCATCTTCAGATGATTCAGATTTTGCATCATCCAAATCAAGCTCTATTTTCTCAAGTTCTTCTTTCCTTGGTAGGAATTCTTGTTTGGAAACATATTTTGTCTCTCTAAAAACAACATCTCAACTGTAAACAATATTCTAGTTTTTTTGAAATTACTAAGACAACTGAGAGAGGAGGGTCAATCAATTGTTATTGTGCTTAAACAATTTTAAGTCTATTAATACATTCTTAATCTTTCTTCAAGTGATCATCAACATTATAAAACATATGGACAATAAAAGTAATGAGCATCAGTCACACATAAGGTATACATAGAGACAAATTTTCACGAGGAAACCCATAAAGGGAGAAAACCTCTTCTTTTTCGAAATAATAGGCAGTCTTTTAAGTTCTCTAAATCATGTATAATTTATCACCAACTCAATGTGAGGTTGCTACCTCTGTTTTACATGCTACAACTTGTTTGAGAGAACTGACTCTCTTGTTTCTCTAGCACCCACTAGAAGGAAGCACCAACTCCCCTAATGTTGCAGCACCAACTGGATGGAAGCACCAACTTCTAGTTACACAGGCTCCAACCTGTATAACAGAGAACACTTGTTCTCCCGTGGACCACCCTACCACCCTGGTTTCTCTAGCTGTAACCAGATGGAAGCTACAACTCCCTGTGTTCAAGCTCCCACTTGAACCTCTGAGGAAAACAGTCCTCCCTAGCACCTCCCAACCACCTTGGAATATGAATGAATAAATAAACAGACAACTACACAGATAAATTGTTTCTTACCACTTCTTCTCTATTGTGTAAATTTGGTCTTTTTCTAACTGTTCTACAATTCTTCTCTTCCTTTGTCTGTTCTGCAATTCTTCTCTGCTTCAACTTGTTCTGTCATTCTTCTCCGTTTCAAATATTTTCCTCATCTGTTACTCTTCTCTGATTTTTATATCACACTGCGCACATTTTCAGTCTCACACTGTGCATATTTTCAGTCTCACATTGCACATCCTGTGATTTTCCCTTTCTTACAGTTTAATTCATTTTTCATCCAGAACAACCAAACCCTCACAATCTGTTTCTTTTTCTTTTATGAACAACACCCACAACATTTACACTTCACATCTTCTTCAGAAAAAGAAAACTGTCTAAGCAACTGAAACGCCAACCGATTAGGAATCATGAATCATTTTTGCTAACTGATGAATTAACTGTGAGAGAGAACAGTATACCTTTGATCATATTCAAGTTTATATACACCATTGGATGAACTTTATTAATCTTGACTTTAAATTGGGTTTTGACATTTCATCATTCATGTGGCCAAGTGTCTCGACACTTCATGTCACGATCTCTGAAGCTCCGATACAGAGATTTTCTGTGCTAACTCCTTCCTCTATATGACCATGGCCATGACCAAGCACTTATGAATTTTTTTTTTTCATTAATTCTCATTTCGTGAGTCTGGAGATGAGGCATCTCGACTCTCCAAGTCATGATCCCTGAAACCCTGATGTTTCAGGATAAATCCATGAGTGCGGACACAAATCGATCTCCCTAGATCCACCTGGATCTAGAACAAAATAGGACAGAATAATACACTTTCCCTAGATTTAACCTATTGAATGAACTAAGAGACTAGGATCATGTACATACCTTATGAACGCTTTCCTTAGGAATTTTTTGTTCCAATATTTGCTCCAATGCTCTTGTCCCATTCAGATCACAACAGTACAAACCAATCGAAGTGAAGGCAGATCAATATATTCAATAGCTAATCTATACATATGATCAAGGAATTATTTAATAAAGTGACATCATCTTTATGGAAAAGGGACATATTACTGTATTGAATTAATTGAAAGTGAAACTTACAACCTAAGCCTTGATGTTGTAGATCTCCTTTCGATGGCCCCTAGCTCTGACACACACACTTGCTCATGCATGAAGAAAATCAACCACTTTAGATGACTTTGTTGTTGTCTCTAGCTGTTGTAGCATCAGTCCTCCATATAGTCTTGCACTAATTCTCCAATCAATATCTTGCAAGTTTTTCTTCTAACCCTTTCCATGAGCAATCTCCTCAATATATAGGAGAAGATAGATTAGTTACTTGGATAGAAAATGATCCCGAGATATCTGGAATGCCAACACCTGAATA
Organism: Picea glauca; assembly: GCA_000966675.3. Taxonomy (NCBI): domain Eukaryota; kingdom Viridiplantae; phylum Streptophyta; class Pinopsida; order Pinales; family Pinaceae; genus Picea; species Picea glauca. Next base: position 251,484 of record JZKD02S1672892.1, read on the forward strand.
ACCATTCAAAAGCCAACTCATCCTTCTAGAAGATTCCCTTCTAGAAGGCTCGAGAACTTTATCTTTTTCCTCTTTAATAAGATGTTCGCACCCTGACAATGAGGTATAGTGCGAACCCCTCACACTCTAGCTTAATGCAACCTGCGAGAATTAGGCATTCTCGCAGGTAAATATATAGGCAGCCTGCGAACCTCTTTTAAAAACATGATTTCTGGAAACAAACAAGTGTAACTTTTCTTAGGAAAGTATTCTTAGTGAAGATATTTATTTTCCATTATCATAACATCATCACGATGACCAAAATTTTGGATAACAAAATGCCCCCCAAAGTCTGAGAGTGGAATCAGTGATAGTCGATAGACTTTGTAAGCTGCATGTGTGTGTCAAGAACCAAGAGCACATCTAATCGAAAACCTGCAAACATCCAAGCATCAACAGAATATATTGTATCCCAATTCCTGAGGTAGGCATTCCCATACTCAGATCATAAAATGATGACATCATAAACCAAGGTCATGGCCACCAATCATACACTGTGGATCCATGTCGTCACTATATAGCACAACCACTTGAATACACTGTGGATCTGTGTGACAAATTTTCAATCAAAATGACATAGCCACGAAACATACACAGTGGATCTATGTGTCGCAAATTATACATACTCCATTACAACCTGGACCACAAAGATAATATCCAGGGTCTTCAATCTCATTTCCCAAAGTACGAATCTAACCATGTGATTACATGTGTCGAAGTTGAACATGGTAGAAACCACTTGATTATCGGTCATTAATGTAACTGTTAACAAGTGTGAGGGAAATCACCATTGATGACAATGACTCCCAAGGTACTATAGTACAATCCATTGACTGTGAATAAATGAGTTGATGTCGAACAACTGATGGAATCTTTCGATCAAGATCCAATGATTTAAACCCATTGTCGAAAGCGAGGAAACTTTCAATTGAGGCATGCAAGCTCCAAGGTACTAAATAATTTCTAAGTCTTGATTCTGGATAATGTACTGAAGTCGATAGAACAAGACTCATCACAGGAGGGCCTTGATGTATCCCCCATCAGTGACACGAAATGAGTAATAGAGTTTGAAAGTGAAACAAAGTATGTGGCAATTGGACTTTGGACAAAGGGAAGGCCGACACGAAGTGAAAGGATAACTGCAGATGGCCGACTCAAATAGAGGTTTGAAACAGACTTCTCTTGAACATATGAATGACACGACCAATGATTGGGAAGCATTGACTCAAAGATGACACATGGAAAAACCTTGTTATTAAATCGAATGAGAGACAAATGGATTTCACAAACTGACTTCAAATGATGAATAGGGGGTGTCATGTTCAAGAGCGGCACTTATTGCCAATTAACACAAAGATGAAACATATCCCTTTCCCAAATTTTCCCCCACCATTTCTAGCAAGTACCTCTTTATTTTTACGCAAGCTTGAAGAGGATCACATATGCTTGTTGATATAAGCTCATCCTTCAGAAGAGTCCCTCAAAGTATTTTTAACGAACCCTAGGAAGGAGTGGTTCGGTTCCATTATGGGTCTGTCAATGTTTGTTTAACGAGTCCAGAGATAGTAAACTCGAAGGTTTTTCAAGATTATAGAGTTTGGAAAAACACTCAAAAGAGAACTCTCTCAATTCATTTTTTGTACAATAGTCCAATGGGACCGAAAAAGGGTTAAACTATCGCTCGAAAGACGCATACTTCAAATATTTTAATGAGCATGAAAATAGCAAGATCGCTCGGCAATCTTTTCATGTTTAGAGAGTCTAAAAAGAGCTTAAAGATAACTCTAGGGAAGTTCCTTTTTCTTGTAACCACAGCAAGCCCGAAAAAGTGATAAAACAACACTCGATCACATTCTTATGTTTTTTACAAGTGCAATAACGGACAAAAGGCGCTCGAGGTTTTAGGTAAAAACCATAACAAACAACCAAAATCACACCACACCAGGAAAAAATTATGTCCACAACCATCCATATTTCTCACCTGTAAGTCATTTCGCTCACTTCCACATTAGTGATTAGGGTTAAATAATAAATAATCATAAAAAACCCACATTTGATATAGTAAAAAGTAATAAAATGAACAAATAACAAAATTTACCATACCATTTTCACATTTTACCCTTGAGTACCAAAAAAACCTCATTTTACCCTCTACCTTTGGTGTTGAATTCCAGGAGCTACGGGAGACCATTTGACGTGCCGTCAGTGATATTTTGGTAAGTGCCTCATCCTTTATATTTTCATGGTTTAAAAATTCAATTTCATTGGTAAAAAGTTCAGTTTTAAACTATTTTTTTAAATCCTATGCGCGTGGAATCATTCTCGCAGGTGGCCCATACGGGGCCTGCGAGAATGACCCATTCTCATAGGTGGGCCTTAAGCAGCTTGCGAGAAGTTCTCACTACACATAATAGCCCACCTACGAACACCGCAGAATCCAAAAATTCATGCAACGTTTAACCAATTTCAATAATGTTTTTCATGAATAAAATCACTAACCATGTTCATATGTTTTTTTATGTAGGTTAATAGTCACAATCATGGTACTAGAATGGTAGGAACGAGAGCACGAGGAGGATAATTCCAATGCGGAAAATCACCCTCCAACCATAGCTGCACTAAGAGACTGTGGTCTCTTGAAATATTTCCGCATCCCGGGCATGAGAGCCCAAGTTCGTTTGTTGGAGTACCTAGTCCAAATGTGGGATTCGGACCAACAAGTCTTCATTGTGGGAGCTCATACATTGACCATTGATATCGAGGATATCTATTTCTTGACTAGGTTATCCAGACGTGGATCCTATGTCAGTTTGTCTGGCAACAGAGCAGGCAAGTTGAAAATGAGTGAATATTGTAACCAGTATTGTTTACCTGAGGCAGAGAGACAGAAAGGGAAAGTGGCCATTTGGGGAGTTACTAATTTGACTCTCCACACTATTCTCTTTACCATTTCTCGGATGGTAGGAAGTGCGACTCCACATATGTATCTACAAAGATATTTCCAGTATTCCATCGAGTGTACTGAGCCCCGGGTCTTTAACTGGGCCGACACAGTATTACGCAATCTCAAGAAACAGTTGACTAAGTGCATGCGAGGTGGTCTGAAAAAGTTTGGATATGGTTCTTTATTAGTGTCCTTCTTCTTAGAGAGGTTCAATGTGTTTCATCTCCAGGATGAGTGGGAACTTCCAGGTCCTAGAGATCCGAGGATGTTGGGGTGGTGTCAACTCATGGCCCGACATGTCACAGGTCCTATCGTCAAATATGACGATGTTTTCTTTGACTGGTTGCAGAACCAGATGCTGATGGTGGACGACTACGCATATTCCAGGCTAGATTTCCGAGGAGATCTAGATTTAGCACTACCTGAGGATGCACAGTGGGGAAACCTCGGTAAGAAGAACACACAAATTTTTGTTTTTAAATGTTTTTGAATTTTAATCATATTTAAATGTTTTTGTTTTTATAGATTTACCCGAAGACTAACACCAAATAATTGTTGATAACACAGACATTGGACCATACCGACCTATTGGCAGCTCTCCTATCCAATGAAGAGAAGAGGCAGCAGTAGCAGTTCCACAGTACGCCGAGGAATATCTGACGGTGGAGCAGAACTTAGAAGGTCTG
>JZKD02S1672892.1:255202-269635 GCA_000966675.3 Picea glauca
AACACCAAATAATTGTTGATAACACAGACATTGGACCATACCAACCTATTGGCAGCTCTCCTATCCAATGAAGAGAAGAGGCAGCAGTAGCAGTTCCACAGTACGCCGAGGAATATCTGACGGTGGAGCAGAACTTAGAAGGTCTGATGGCAAACGTTCCAGATATGACTCTGGAGGAGATTCCACGATGCGATCAGCGTCACACTGTGGGAGTCTCAGCCTCTATGGGTCGACTACTGCGTAGAGTTGCTAGGACTTTAGTGTATTATCATGAACATCATCCGTGATGTCATTATGTATAAGCCAAGAGCTTCAATTTTTGATATTTTGGTCTTCGGACAAACATTTTTGTAAAACAAACTCTTTTGATCGTTATATATATATACATGACTTCTACCGGCTTACTTTACATTGTGTACATTTTAATGTGTTTTATTTATAAATGATTTAAATGCCTATCCAATACATAATTAGCTAAAGCATCTGTTAATGTATTAATACATCTAGGAATGTGTTGATATTCAATGTGATCAAAATGTCGTTCCAAGAGGCGAATTCGCAAGTATACCCTCAATAAAGTAGGACTTCGAATAGAGTAGACATTACTTAGCTGTAGTACCACCAGCTGGGAGTCAAGTCGCACAACCAAATGACGAATCCCGAGAGAAATAGAATCAACCAATAACTCAATAACGACACTATACTCTGTAATGTTGTTGGTTGCCCGACCGAGACATACACCTCATAAAGATATAATCTCATTTGTTGGGGCATAGATGGCCCATGTAGTGGAATATAGGTTTCAATTACTACGGCTAGCACCATCAGCGAAGCCAATATAAGGTAGGGAATACTCCAACATCTGGCAATCAAACACAACATTACGTAAGGGCAGAGACCAGATAATGTCAAAAGAAAACTAAAGTAACACACACAGTATGATACATAAAATGCAAGTACTCATGCACAAATGACTTATGCATAGTACTTCTTTAAGTACAATCCATTCCTGGGTTCACTCAAAGGTACACCATCATAATCCACCAGCTCATACACTCCTTTTTCCAAAAATTTGCTAACAATGTAAGGCCCATGCCGCATTGGTTCAAATTTCCTAGATCCTAAGACATCTCTATCTTTTTCATATAGAAGAAAAAGATCTCCTTCAGAGAAGACACGAGGCTTGACATGCTTGTCATACTGTGCCTTAACACATTTCTTCTGGGATTCTATTACAAGAGTAGCATCACAGCGAGTCTCATCTAATCGCATCAGATACAACATACATTCCTCTTCAGCAGAAGTATTAGATAAGAGTTATACAACTAGTTTTAGAGACAGTATTTCACATTCTATTGGCAGAATGGCTTCCATGCCATAAACTAGTTGAAAGGGTGTAAATCCAGTAGCAGATTTAACAAATGTCCAATACGCCCACAATGCTGAAAACAACATCGTGTGCCAGCTGGTTTTGTGAATTCCTATCATCTGTCAAATCATAGTTATGAGAACCTTATTGATTGCTTCGACCTGGCCATTAGCCTACGGATAATAGGGTGTTGAACTATCATGACGAAGGCCCAACTTTTCTGTAAGTTCAGACATCATATAATTTCTAAAATGACTACCGTGATCGGTAACAATAGCCTGAGGAACACCAAAATGAGTGATGACATGGTTGAAAAAAAATAACGCTGCAGTCTTCCTAGTATTATCGAATGTTGGCATCGCCTTGGCCCACTTAGTAAAATAATCAACAACTACAATAATATAACCATGCCCCCCGGCTGAGTGAGGGTGACATGTCATAAAATCAATGCCCCATTTCACAAAAGGACCTACTGAGACCACAGGATGAAGGGGAGCAGGATGCGACCGAATCTTCTGATTATAGGTTTGGTAGGCATGAAACTTATGAAGAGCAGTGATGCAGTCATTGAATAAGGAAGGCCAAAAGTATCATGCACGTAATATCTTCTAGGCAGTAGCATACCCAGACATATGACAACCACATGCTCTAGAATGGCAGTCATTCAAGGATTTCTTAGCTTCGTCAAAGGTCAAACAACACCGAAAAACAGATTCAATGCCGCGACGGTAAAGAGTATCACCGAGGATAATATAATGTCGTGCTTGATAACGGACACGACGACGTTCGGCACTAGACAAAGCAGGTCGAAAAGTTTGAATTTGGAGATATATAATGATATCTCCGTACCAAATATCATCAGAACTGGTAAGGAAAAGTGATTCATCAGGTAACAAATCGACTGCTACTTTTTCCATGGCAGTGTGGGGAAAATCACAAATTAACTCAGCGAAAACCAAGGATTTCTTTGATGTGGCGCGATCGAATTCCAAATCTAACTCCTGGAGAATGACAATCCACTTGGAGTACTTTCCCCCCAGCAATTGACGTGTCAATATATGTTGCATGGGGTTACAATGTGAAATCACTATAGTTTTTCTGGACAGAATATAATGGAAAAAACGTTGAACTGCTTGAACAGTAGCCAAGGCCAGCTTTTCAACATGTTGGTACTTAATTTCCATTGAAGTTAGACTTTGACTCAAGTAATATATAACATGTTCATCGTGGGCATCATCCTCTTGAATGAGAACCATGCCGATAGCATACTCGGACGCAGCTAGATAAAGAAAGTAATCCCAACTATAATCAGGAGGAAAAATAAGTGGAGCTTTTGTGAGGGATAATTTCAAGGCTTCAAAAGCGTTGTTAGCATCCTTATCCCAGACAAACTTGGAACCTTTCTTTAGAAGACGTGTAAAACCCCGAGTAATCTCAGCGTAATTCTAGATGAAGTGACGAAGAAAGTTTGCTTTCCCCTGCAAACTTTGTAACTAGCGCAAAGAAGAAGGAGGAGGGAGATTAAGAATCGCCTCAACCTTAATAGGATCTACCTGGATCCCATGACGTGAAACAATGAAACCAAGGAGATGGCCGAATTCTACGCAAAAGACACATTTATGAGGATTCAGGTGAATGTGATAGAATCGACAATGAACGAAAATTGCTCGGAGATGATTAGGGTGATCGACTCAATGTAAATAATGAGCCGACAAATCATCCAAATAAGGTTGAACAATATGCTTGATATCGTGAAATGCGTAAGACATAGCACGTTGGAACGTTGCACCTGCATTCTTCAGACTGAAGGGGAGTTTTCTATAGGCGAAAGTACCCCAAGGACAAATAAAATTCATTTTATGTTGGTCCTCAGGAGCGATATTAATTTGATTATAGCCAGAAAATCCATCCAAGAGGGAAAAGATTTCACAGTCAACACAATCATCGACGATCTGGTCAACAAAAGGGGTTGGAAAATTATCCTTCAGAAAATCTTTATTAATATCCCGATAATCAAGACAAACGCGTATACTACCACCTTTCTTATCAATTGGTATGGGGTTTGAAACCCATTCTGTCAATGCAACGGGATAAATAAAACCGACTTTAAGAAGTTTTTCAACTTCGAGTTTAATAGCTGCCACTTTACGTGGATGGACAGGATGGAGGCGCTGCCGGACTGGTTTAGCTCCGGGGTATGTCTTGATTTCATGGACAACAATCACAGGTTCGATACCTGGCATCTCTTCATAACTCCAGGCAAAGATATCATGAAATTCTTTAAACAAGGAAGTATAAGTGACAATTTCTTCAGGAGAACACGGATCTCCAATATGAACATTCTCGACTATCCCAGGTTTAACTGAAATATCTATGGCTACCATGGGAGAAATGTTATTAAGGTTCCCTTATGCAAACACATCTCGTGTATATTGGGGAACGGTGGATATAACAACAATGGTCGACGAGGTCGAAATCCGCTGATAATTCTCAAGAGTGTGTTGTTCCAGAAATAGTATGGAATGATGATGCCCATCATCCCAAGGGGTGTCCTCCATGACAGAGATGATCATCTCATCAGTGGGAAAGATGACATGGAAAGGATCAAGAGACAACTCATCAAAATAAGAAGTAGTAAGGGTTGTCGATTGAATGGATTGATAAGAAGACTCAACCGGACTTAATGGCATGACGTCGTCGAAACGAACATGATCTCCAGGATCATGGACTATCCAAGGGTCGGTAGACACAGGAAGTTCATGAGGTATATTAGAGATCATATTAATAGAAGCAACTAACGGGCATGGAATATCGGGTGGTGGTGGTATGGGGAAAGTACCCATTAACGAAGAGTCTTTTAAAAGACCGACTCCAACATTCTCGTAACCCGGTGGGGTTTTAGCTATGAACGACACATTGCCAGTGCGAGTATCGGCATTAAAGAAGGAAAGTTGATCAACCATAACCAATTTTCCTTGGTGAGGAAATCGTATGACATGGAAAATGGTTGATACAACAGCACGCATAGAATCAACCCATCTACGTCCAAGTAAAAGATTATAATCTAGGGGAGCATCGAAAACTTCCACTTCAACCTAGATGGTCTTACCTTCAAGAGTAACATGAAACGATAGAAGAACACCATAAGGCTTAAAACTAGAGCTGTTGAAGGCTCTCAAAGTGTTTTTTGATTCGTTTAAGGGAGGAGAGCCAATGGCTTTCCAACAAGTAAAACACATTATGCACGTAGAGGCACCCTCATCAATAACAGTCCGACAAATGCTCTTGTCGGCGACAACAACTTGTATTTGAAACACAAGTTGTGGGGGTAACCTTGGAATATGGTCTTCCAAGTCAAAGACAATAAAATTTGTATCCGTGGGATCGATTCCACCTATAGCTTTCAACAGAGCCCTTCGTTGTGCAGGACAAGACCGAAGGACTTCAAGGGCAGACATCGTTGAAGGTGCTTGGGCCAGATCTTCGACAATGCTATAGTTCTGGGCCACACGAGCATGAGGATTGAATGTCTATTTATTAAAGACACCTTTTGGGGGTGGTCGTATAACTGTATCGAGGCTCGATCGTTCGAGATGAAGAGGACTGTTTGTGGGTGGATTCGGTGGAGAGGGTTGTACCAGATCAGGAGGTAAATCGTCAACCTTCTCCTTAGAAGGAGTATAGTCTTTAGCTCTAGTGGTAAGTGAAACATTGTCTTTCTTGGAATCACCAGTGCACATCAAAACATAAGATGATGTAGAAGTAGAGGGTTGGTCATGGGTGACCAATGAAGCTTGTTGTTGAGACGGGAAGGGTTGAGACAAGACTGTTGGCATAGAAGGTTTTGGCATTCCTTGAAGGAACTTGTTAACCTCGGCACGTCTCGGACAATCCTTCATGTAGTGATCGTCACCACAGATAAGGCAAGGGTAGTATGGTTTGCACTTATCCCGGTCTTCAACAGGAGGGGATTTGGTTTTCTCATTCTGATTATTATTTTTACTCTCCTTATTCTTGCCTCTCCCTTTCTTAGATTTGTTCTTACCGGTCGGCGTAGATTGAACAACGTTCACTTCAGAGGTTTTACTAGTGGGAGGAGTAGGAGACGGAGCACTTTGAACATTAGAAGAATTGAATTTAGGGGTTGTAGTGGAAACAGAATGTGAATGGGTATGAGTGGTAACAAACACACCATCAGCTGCATGTGAGGCAGCTGGAGTAGTAGAAGTGCTAGAAGTACCAGGATGAGGTAGTTCAGGTAGTAAATCGTAGAGTGTTCCCGTTTGCGAATAAACGAGATCAAGATACCGAGCGCAAATTATAGCCCGCTCCTCTGTAACAACACCACCCATAGCAATGTCTTTACCAATTTTGTTCATGAAATATTTCGTAAACCATTCTACCAGTAACTAATCAGGGAATTCAAGTTTGGTAGGGATAGATCCAAACAAAACCACAACAAACAAAACCAACATATTTTATTTACCTAGCTTATATTTTATATTTGAAACATATCTAAATCATACAAAGATATCCCTCTCTGAAGTTGGAAGGGATAGATCCCAGCTTCGAAGTGGTTGGATAAAGTTACCTCCCATAGATTTCTTCTTTTCTGACAACCTCTAGGAAATTTACAGAGAATTAAGAGGTTGAACTGCCACATCACTATGGATTTGACCTTGATCAATCATATCACAGGGCTTAGTATACAAGGCCCTACCCCACATAATTTTACCCTGGAAAGACCTTAGAATGAGCATTAGCATAGAGGATCAAAGAGACTTATGAAGATGTAGAGAAGGGTACACAAGGCTACAAGGTATTCTCTATCCAGAGCACCTTTCATGCCAATTGATCATAGGCAAGCTAGTTCGCAAGAACTCACCCACCCAAGTGACTGGATTCATCGTTGACTTCACAGGGAAGTGCGCAGAAGGACTTCAGATGAATTGAGTGCAGTACCTGGTAAACCAACTAGATCTTGAATGTAGGGAAGCACAAGACCGAGTATATGAGTTCCACTTCAATTGGCTTCTCATACTGATCGCATTCATTGCATGGGAGATTCTAGAAGGTGCGACCTTCCTAGACATCGAGCCATTTGAACCAATGGATGTGAAGTTCAGTACCCTGTGGTACTCGAATGATATGAACAAGAAATGGTAGTCAAATGACATCTTCCACACTTACTACAACCAATTGAAAGTATCCATCCAGTCTAAGCCTCGTATGACCCTGAATACCCTCCATAGGTTTCATCACCTAATGAAGTTTAGCGAAGACCATCACTTCATTTATATAATAGCACACACAGATGGCCATAAGTAGCAATTGCAGTCCTGCTACAAGCTTATGGAGGAATATTTAGAGGAAATCCCCAAGGAATGGTCGGAGGACCTCCTTATCCTAGCCAACCCTATGAAGTTGTCCGATGTAGACAATCTGAAAGTTGTGCAGGATACACTCAAACCTAGTAAAAAGAAGCTTGAAGAAGTTCAGGATGTAGACAACACATCCATGAAAACTACGTCTATGTCGCCAAAGCAAGGAGGTGTTGGTGAAGAGATTGACAAGGAAACATTTCATAAGGACGAGGAGGAGCCCTCCAAGAAAATAAATGTGTCCCCTAAGAATCCTTCATCCAGAAAGAAAATGAAAGAAACCAAGACTAAGTTTGAGACTATCCTCACCCCAGATGACTTTAACTTCATCATCATTGCATTGAATGATGCTTCACTAGAGATTGTAGAGAAGAAAGAAGCCAATCTAGAGGTGATGTACAGTCGAATTGAGATAGAGCTCCAAGGAGTGTAGTAGGCACATTAGTCGAAGCACACAGTCTCCACTGCGCCCCTGTCAGTCAGAACACTAGAATAAGGAGATGCGCCAGCTCAACTCCTTCAATTCGTGGATTCAGTCGAGGCTTGACTTTGGAAAGCACAAGATGAAGCAGAGAAATCCATCCAGGATTTGACACAAGTACAGGGTGTACTTGAAGAAAAATGCAGTGCTACAAAACAAGAAAAGAGTGCTCTCCAAGAAAAATGGAATGACAAGAAAGAACAACTATAACAAGGAAAGGACCAATTGTTGGCTGAGAAACTAGAGGTAAAGGAAGCGATCAACATAACACTTCACTCTATGATATTCATTGAGGTACAGACCGAAGAAATAATCCCACAGAAGTTGTCACAACTAAAAGACGTGATCTAGAAGCTATAGCAGCACATCACATATCTAGAGCTCTACATTGTACCTGAAACTTCACAGGAGGTAAGAGACCTAAGGGAAGCAACTACCCACAATGCACTTGGAATTATAAAATATCTTGCCTTGGAATGAAAGTAGCTAAGTAACAGGAGTTCCCAGACGTACAAGAACCTCATGGAGAATCTATAGTTACAGTCATTGGATTCATAGCTGCAGGAAGCAAAAAAGCATGCAAATATGCTACAGGTGTAGCTGAAGGCCTTAACACTAGTTGAAAGAATGAAGAGGTTTCAAGAAAAATGCACAACCCAACAATAGATCCACACGATTCAAAGTAAACTGATGGAAGTCTCTCAATGACTTCAACCAGTGCAAGAAAAGTCATGCCAACTATTCATCGAAGTTGAAAGCCAAAGAGTCGAGCTAGAATAGGTTGTCATCATAGTATAATAATGCCTAGAAGGTCCAGTGAATGAAGTAGTGATCCAGGAGTTCACTGAGCAAGAGGTCATAGCATTGGAGCAGGCTGAAGCCACTCGAGCCAAGCTCGAGGCATTCGAGGTAGAATTGGTGAGACCAAAGTGACTCGGGACGAGTCACAGGTGAGTGTTGGGGGCATGTTGGACCTTGACAAAGTTTTGGGATAACCTTGGTCATATTTGACCATTTTTGGGACTTCGAAATCCTATTGAAGATGGAGCACTAGACGAAGTGGAGATTTCTAAATCTTGACCCACTTTTGGGTCCCTTTTTGGGTTTTGGGAATATTTAATGGGAAAGGGATGTTGGCCTGTGGGTTTACCCATGCTTAGGCCACTTTTGTATGTATAAATAGAAGGATAGGAAAGAAAGTAGTAGTAGTTGAATATTGTATCTATGTGATATAGGATGAGTGCCAAGAAGGGATCTATGTGATCAAAGATTTTATGCATTTTGTATAGACTTACAAATCTTAGTGCAAATACCTATGTGAGGATATAAAAGGCTTTATGATGTAAGGAAAGGAAGAAGGATCTAGCGAGCTGTGTAGATATTTTGTCCTATGTGGAGTAAGGGTTTCTAAGGCTCTATGCTTGTAATTGATTGGTCAATGATAATAAAGAAGAGTTGGTGGACGTAGCCCTAGGGTGGGGGTGAACCACGTAAACACGGTGTTGTCTTCTTTGTTCCGCGTTCTGATGTGATTATTTTCTAAGTTATTTGAAATGAGTAGATAGATATGATATGTATGCTTATGCTCAATTCTTATGGTGCGTAGAATGTTAGAGATGATCCATGTGTATATGCTAAGTGCTTGATTTGTTAGATCAAAATAACATGTTGATGATAAGTGCTTGAATATTCTAGTTCATAGTGAATGTTGTGAAGCTCTGTTATACCAACTAAGTTGTTATTGATTGCATAATAAATAACTAGCAGTGCTAAGTGCTATATTAAGATTTATAATCATAGATCTGTGTCTCAGCTAAGGTTGTAGACACTTGAGTCCTACAACCACGCCTGCCTCTACCTCGGGTGAGACTTCATCTGCTTTGCAGGTGTTGCCGAAAGGGCCGGTAGTTAGGATTTTTTTAATGCATTGTCGTAGCATTGAACCCTGGGTCTGCCCCTATGCCAACAAATAGATAAAATAAATCTATTAGAAGTTAACTTAGAAACAAGAGAAAAAATATCACCAAAGTCAATTCCATCTACCTAGGAATAACCTTTTTCTACTAACCAAGCTTTGTATTTCTCCACTTTACCTTCTAGTTTCCTTCTAGTTTTCACGAAATCAAGTGGACTATACCAGGTGGAATATACCTTTCTAGTTTCCTTCTTTCTCTCTTTGATCTCCTCAATACTAGAAAATAAGGTTCTGCTTCTTCTTCTTCTTCATCATCTTCAGATGATTCAGATTTTGCATCATCCAAATCAAGCTCTATTTTCTCAAGTTCTTCTTTCCTTGGTAGGAATTCTTGTTTGGAAACATCTTTTGTCTCTCTAAAAACAACATCTCGAATGTAAACAGTATTCTAGTTTTTTTGAAATTACTAAGACAACTGAGAGAGGAGGGTCAATCAATTGTTATTGTCCTTAAACAATTTTAAGTCTATTAATACATTCTTAATCTTTCTTCAAGTGATCATCAACATTATAAAACATATGGACAATAAAAGTAATGAGCATCAGTCACACATAAGGTATACATAGAGACAAATTTTCACAAGGAAACCCATAAAGGGAGAAAACCTCTTCTTCTTCGAAATGATAAGCAGTCTTTTAAGTTCTGTACATCATGTATAATTTATCACCAACTCAATGTGAGGTTGCTACCTCTATTTTACATGCTACAACTTGTTTGAGAGCACTGACTCTCTTGTTTCTCTAGCACCCACTAGAAGGAAGCACCAACTCCCCTAATGTTGCAGCACCAACTAGATGGAATCACCAACTTCTAGTTACACAGGCTCCAACTTGTGTAACAGAGAACACTTGTTCTCCCCTGCACCACCCTACCACCCTGGTTTCTCTAGCTGTAACCAGATGGAAGCTACAACTCCCTGTGTTCAAGCTCCCAATTGAACCTCTGAGGACAACAGTCCTCCCTAGCACCTCCCAACCACCTTGGAATATGAATGAATAAATAAACAGACAACTACACAGATAAATCGATTCTTACCACTTCTTCTCTGTTGTGTAAATCTGGTCTTTTTCTAACTGTTCTGCAATTCTTCTCTTCCTTTGTCTGTTCTGCAATTCTTCTCTTCTTCAACTTGTTCTATCATTCTTCTCTGTTTCAAATATTTTCCTCATCTGTTACTCTTCTCTAATTTTTATATCACACTGCACACATTTTCAGTCTCACACTGTGCATATTTTCAGTCTCACATTGCACATCCTGTGATTTTCCCTTTCTTACAGTTTAATTCATTTTTCATCCAGAACAACCAAACCCTCACAATATGTCTCTTTTTATTTTATGAACAACACCCAAAACATTTACACTTCACATCTTCTTCGGAAAAATAATACCGTCTAAGCAACTGAAACGCCAATCGATTAGGAATCATGAATCAGTTTTGCTAACTGATGAATTAACTGTGAGAGAGAACAATATCCCTTTGATCATATTCAAGTTTATCTGCACCATTGGATGAACTTTATTAATCTTGACTTTAAATTGGGTTTCAACATTTCGACATTCATGTGGCCAAGTGTCTCGACACTTCATGTCATGATCTCCGAAGCTCCGATACAGAGCTTTTCTATGCTAACTCCTTCCTCTATATGACCATGGCCATGACCAAGCGCTTATGAAAAAAATTATTTTCATGAATTCTCATTTCGTGAGTCTGGAGATGAGGCATCTTGACTCTCCAAGTCGTGATCCCTGAAACCCTGATGTTTCAGGATAAATTCGTGAGTGCGGACACAAACCGATCTCCCTAGATCCACCTGGATCTAGAACAAAACAGGACAGAATAATACATTTTCCCTAGATTTAACCTATTGAATGAAATAAGAGACTAGGATCATGTACATACCTTATGAACGCTTTCCTTAGGTCTTTGTTGTTCCAAGCTTCGCTCCAATTCTCTTGTCCCGTTAAGATCAAAACAGTAAAAACCAGTTGAAGTGAAGGCAGATCAATATATTCAATAGCTAATCTATACATATGATCAAGGAATTATGTAATAAAGTGACATCATCTTTATGGGAAAGGGACATATTACTGTATTGAATTAATTGAAAGTGAAACTTACAACCTGAGCCTTGATGTTGTAGATCTCCTTTTGATGGCCCCTAGCTCTGACACACACAATTGCTCATGCATGAAGAAAATCAACCACTTTAGATGACTTTGTTGTTGTCTGTAGTTGTTGTAGCATCAGTCCTCCATATAGTCTTGCACTAATTCTCCAATCAATCTCTTGCGAGTTTTGCTTCTAACCCTTTCCATGAGCAATCTCCTCAATATATTGGAGAAGATAGATTAGTTACTTGGATAGAAAATGATCCCAAGATATCTAGAATGCTAGCACCTGAATAACCATTTGAAATCCAACTCATCCTTCTAGAATATTCCCTTCTAGAAGGCTCGAGAACTTTATCTTTTTCCTCTTTAATAAGATGTTCACACCCTGACAATGAGGTACAGTGCGAACCCCTCACACTCTAGCTTAATGTAGCCTACGAGAATCAAGCATTCTCGCAAGTAAATATATAGGCAGCCTGCGAACCTCTTTTAAAAACATGATTTCTGGAAACAGACAAGTGTAACTTTTCTTAGGAAAGTGTTCTTAGTGAAGAGATTGATTTTCCATTATCATAAGATCATCATAACATCATCACGATGACCAAAATTGTGGATAACACCTGAGATGGAGCTGAGATCAACGGTCCATGATCTGGATGAATCTACGGTCCAGATCTCATCGTGAATTTTCATCTCACGATTCCTTCGATGGAGGTTCTTGTCACTCCAAGTTGCGATAGGGGAAACTCTGAAATGAATCTAAGATCAATGGTCCACAATCTCTATGAATCTACGGTCTAGATCTCATCGTGAATTCGCATCTCACAAATTCTTCGATAGAGGTTCTTGTCACTCCAGGTCGCGATAGGCGAAACTTTGAAATGAAGATTAGATCAATGTTCTAGACCACACCTTGATCTGATGACTGGGATTAAATCGTGATTTCACATATCGCAATTTCAATGGTTATGTTTCTTACCTCTCTAAGTTGCGATAGGTGAAGCTCCAAGATGGAGCTCATATCAACGGTCTAGAACACACCTTGATCTGATAGTTGGGATTAAATCGTGATTTTTCATATCGCGATTTTGATGGTTATGTTTCTTACCTCTCCAAGTCATGATAGGCGAAGCTCTGAGATGGAGCTTAGATCAATGGTCCAGAACACACCTTGATCTAACGACTAGGATTAAATCGTGATTTTTCATATCGTGATTTCGATGATTATGTTTCTTACCTCTCCAAGTCATGATAGGTGAAGCTCCGAGATAAAGATTAGATCAATGGTCTAGAACAAACCTCAAACAAACAGCTAATATAGTTTCACGATTTCGCATATCGCAAATTCAAGAGATTAGGGAACCCCATTCCTTTGACTTTCTAGTCAGTGACATGATGATATTTCACCATGTGTCCTTCCTGAAGATGGAAGGTCCTCCTTCCAGGATTTTGTGAGCCAGTTAATCCTTCCACTTTAATGAATGTGTAGGTCCTTCATGATCCAACGATGATTGAATCTGATGCTCAGATCTGACGCCTGAGATCTATCCTCCTCTTCTGCATGTTCTTCTTGTCTACTAATAGATATGACGGTCCTCCTTCTTTCCTGAATTTTGAATGGGATCCAATGATCAGAAATGCTTCTCCTCCCGAGCTTACTTTGTTCCACTTACTTTGATCTTGTCATCAATGATCTGCCAACAATCCTCTGCACTATCTCTTCTGAGATTATTCAAATCTCAAATCTTCTCTACAGTGTCTTCTCATAATGCCCATCTATTACTTTCTATACTCATGCCATCTTCATTGTTGTACTTTCCATCAATGACAAGTATACAAGCATGCATTGTCTGTTAAATATTTTCCAACATTCTCCCCCTTTGGCATTGATGGCAACACAAGCACCCACATGCATTCAGACTATTTTCTCCCCCTTTGACATCAATGTCAAAGAAGAAACATGCTCCCCTTGAGATGTTGCAAAACATACTCCCCCTGTAAACTATGAGCATCTTGGAAATACACCAAATATTCAATAAGTACTCCCCCTGACCATGTGACAGATTAGACACAAGAAATTATAACCCCCAACTTTTGACGAAGATATCCAAAAGGGGTTGCTGCTAATGGTTTTGTAAATATATCTGCAATCTGTTATGTAGAAGGTATATAATTCAGTTGAACAATTCTGTTTGTAACTTTTTCTCTGAGAAAATGGTACTTTATTGGAATATGCTTAGTCTTGGAATGAAGAACAAGATTCTTGGAGACACTAATGGCACTGGTGTTATCACAATGAATTGGAATGGGATCAGTGTAAGTTACCTTCAAATCTGCAAGAGTTTGTATCATCCATAAAATTTGTGTGCATCAAGTAGTAGCAGCAATGTATTCTGCCTCTGTAGTTGATAATGAAATGGATCCTTGCTTTTTACTAAGCCATGCAACTAATGAGTCACCCAGAAAGAATGCTCCTCCATTGATGCTTTTTCTCTCATCAACACAGTTTTCCTAATTTGCATCTGAATAAGAAGTTAACTAAAAAATTTGATTTTTGGGATACCACAAACCATAAGTCATTGTTCCCTTCAAGTATTTGAATATCCTTTTTACAGCTACCAAATGACTTTGTTTAGGAGCAGACTGATAATGACCTACCATTCCAATATCTTGCATTATATCAGGATGGAATGTTGTGATATAGAGAAGACTGCCTATCATAGAGCGATATGTCCTTTGATCAACATCCGGTGAAACATCATTTTTACTGAGCTTGCAACCAACCACCATAGGTGTGCTAACTAGAGAGGAATCTTCCATCTGAAATTTCTTCAACATCTCTTTCAAATATTTTTCTTGAGAAATGAATATTCCTGCAAAACTTTGTTTTACTTGTAAGCCAAGAAAATATGACAATTCTCCTATCATCGACATTTCAAATTCTGTTTGCATAGAGTTAGCAAACCACTGGATAGATGATTCATTAGTACAGCCAAAAAAAATATCATCTACATAAACCAAAACAACTAGTAAATTATCACCTTTAGACTTAATGTAAAGGTTACTGTCAACAATACCTTTCTTGAACCCTTTTTCTTGTAAAAATTTGTCCAGT
>JZKD02S1672892.1:270269-283514 GCA_000966675.3 Picea glauca
CTAGAATAGTCATCAATAATCAACATAAAGTAATTTTCTTTTCATGTACCTTATTTCCTTGATGGTCCACATAGATCCATATGTACTAACTGGAGAGGTTTTTCTGTTGAAGGAATTTTTTTATATTTGAACTGAGTGCGAGTAAGCTTTCCTATCTGACAGGTTTTACAAACAAAGTCATATGGCTTTGATATCTTCAAAAAATATTTTACTGCCCCATTGTTTTTGAGTTTGATTGTGTGATCAAAATTTAGGTGACCAAGTCTCCTATGCCACAACCAACTTTCATCATATTTGCTTAAGTGGCATTCTTCTTTTTCTTCTTTTAACACATAGACATTATTTTCTATTCTTATCCCTTTTGCAATCAATTGTCCTGAACTCAAAGCCTTTATTTTACAGTCTTTAGAAGTAAAAACAACTTCACATCCTTTGTCACAAACTTGACTAACACTTAGTAGATTATGTTTCAGACCATATACAAACAACACATCTTGAGCTTTTCCTTTGCCATTACTTAGGCTTACCATTCCTTTACCTTTTACTTTTCCTGGTGCATCATTTCCAAAAGTTACATTCCTTGATTTGTTTTCACTTAAAGTTAGAAACTTACTTTTGTCTCCAGTCATATATTTGGAACATCCACTGTCAATATACTAGGGATTCTTTTGTTTTTGGGCTGATAATACTAGTCCACACTTATCATCTGCTTTCTTCTTCCAAACCTTGACATTTTTAGCAGTAAGGTTCAATTCTGGATTGTATTTCCTTAAGCGACAGTCTGCAACTTTATGTCCATAATTATGACAGTTGTAACATTTTGGTTCATTGAATAATAGATAATAACAATTTTTATGCTCATAATTGTTGTTGTGTTTCACCTATGTCCTTCTCCCAGTCATCACATGATTTATAGCCTATGATTTTTTGTTGCTTGGTTGTCTTAATCTTTGTTGTGGAAGATAGTTATTCATTGAATATATTGATTGTTCATATCTAAATCTTAAAGATTTAGTTTATAGATTTGTGACCAAAATTAGGGCAAAAAAAACAATAACCATAGAAAAAATCTTTGTACCCTGAAAAAATTTGTCTTCTTTGAGGAGGTCGATTTCTTTCATGCCGATAATATTTCTAGTCTACAAGTTTGGTTCTGGTGCTTTTTCTTTCATTCCTTCTTGGTGGATGATTTTCCTTCTTTGTTTCTACAGAGTGTCTGTTGTCAATGTTTGAGGATTTGACAAACTTGATAGATTATGTATTCTTGGATGATCACTACTTGATCCTTCTTCATATCCCAATCCAACTTTCAATTTTGAATTTCTTTGTTGATTTAGAATGGAGGTTAATCCTTCTGAGGCTTTAATACTTGGCAGATTTTGGTGATACAATCCTTTAAAATTCTCCATTTCTTTTCTGGTTTTTACTATCTCTTCTTCTAAGGCTCCACACCTGAATTTATTTTCTGACAATTGTTGTTTCAGTATGTCTTCTATTTTCATTGCCTCTTCTAATTCCACTTTCAACAGAGCAAAATCTTCATCAGGTTTTTTACTTTCTTTCTCAAACTGTATCATCAATTGTTTTTTCTTTCTATTCTTAATTCCGAGTCTGTCAATTTCTTCAAGTGCACTGATTAGTTCTTCTTCCATATCAACCACAAATTCTTCATCATTATCATCAATGCCTATGATTTTATTATCATAATACTCTTTGGACATAAGCATGAAGTCATTTGCCTTATCTTCAGAGGAAGAGTCACTATCGGTGTCTTCTGAGGAATTGTCATTATTTGCAACCAAACTTTTCATCATTATATTTCTTGTATTTCTACTTCTTTTCATCATTAGAGTTCTGGTCCTTTTTCTGATGGGGACACTTAGATGCAAAATGACCTATCTTACCATAGTTAAATCATTTGAAGGGAAACTTCCCTTGATATTTTCTTGATCCTTTATTTAACCTTCTCACAAATTTTGCCTCAATATCATCTAATTCTGAATCAATATTCTTGTCTTCTTTAAAAGATGCTTCTCTAGTACTAGATTTATCTTTTCCAATTCTCATTTCATATGCAGTTAAAGTTCCTAGAAGTTTATCAATGGACAAGGTTTAGAGATCATTTAATTCTTCTATTGCAGAGACTTTTGGATTAAATTTATCAGGCAAAGATCTTAAAATGTTCTGAACTAAGAGTGAGTCATCAAACTTCTCACCAAGACCCTTCATGGCATTTACAAGTTCTTCAACTCTTAAAAAATACTTGCTAATTGTTTCATCTTCATTCATCTTTAGTTATTAAATTTCAATTTGTATGTTTGAAGTTTGGCATCTTTTACTTTCTCATTTCCTTCATAACTGCTAATAAATTTATCCCACATTGCTTTGGCAGTTTCAAGATGCATCACCTTTACAAACTCAGCTTCAGCAAGTCCATTCAAGATAGAATTCATTCCCTTATCATTAAAACTAAACTCTAACTTATCGTCCTTGGAGGCTAGCACAATAGGATTTCTATATCCAGTCTCTACTACATCCCAAACATCAACACCCAAGGCCATTAACTATATTATCATTCTAATCTTCCAGAAGGAAAAATTTGTTCCATCAAACAGAGGGGGCTTAAAGGTTGAAGTCCCTTCATGACTTGTCATGTTTAAGCTTACGGATCTACCTTTGAATAAAAGGAACCCACTCTAATATCAATTGTTGAAATTACTAAGACAACTGAGAGGGGGGGGTGAATCAGTTGTTATTGTGCTTAAACAATTTTAAGTCTATTAATACATTCTTAATATTTCTTCAAGTCATCATCAACATTATACAACATATGGACAATAAAAGTAATGAGCATCAGTCACACATAAGGTATACACATAGATGGATTTTCACAAGGAAACCCATAAAGGGAGAAAACCTCTTCGTATTCGAAATGATAGGAAGTCTTTTAAGTTCTGTACATCATGTATAATTGAGCACCAACTCAATGTGAGGCTGCTACCTTTGTTTTACAAGCTGCAACTTGTTTGAGAGCACCGACTCTCTTGTTTCTCTAGCACCCACTAGAAGGAAGCACCAACTCCCCTAATGTTCCAGCACCAACTAGATGGAAGCACCAACTTTCAGTTACACAGGTTCCAACCTATATAATAGAGAACACTTGTTCTCCCCTGCACCACCCTGCCACCCTGGTTTCTTTGGCTACAACCAGATGGAAGCTACAACTCCCTGTGTTTAATATCCAACTTGAACCTCTGAGGACAACAGTCCTACCTAGCACCTCCCAACCACCCTATAATATGAATGAATAAATAAATAGATAACTACACAGATAAATCGATTCTTACCACTTCTTCTTTGTTCTGTAAATCTGGTCTTTTTCTAATTGTTCTGCAATTCTTCTCTTCCTTTGCTTGTTCTAAAATTCTGCTCTGCTTCAACTTGTTCTGTCATTCTGCTCTATTTCAAATATTTTCCTCATCTGTTACTCTTCTTTGAGTTTTATATCACACTGCGCACATTTTCAGTCTCACACTACGCATCCTATGATTTTCCCTTTCTTATAGTTTAATTCATTTTTCATCTAGAACAACCAAACCCACACATTTTGTCTCTTTTTATTTTATGCACAACACCCACAGCAGTTACACTTTGCATCTTCTTCAGAAAAAGAAAACTGTCTAAGCAACTGAAAAGCCAACCGATCAGGAATCATGAATCAGTTTTGCTAACTGATTCGTAAATGATGAATTAGCTGTGAGAGAGAACAATAGCCCTCTGATCATATTCAAGTTTATCTGCACTATTGGATGAAATTTATTAATCTTTCCTTTAAATCAGGTTTTGGCATTTCGGCATTCTTGTGGCCAAGTGTCTTAACACTTCATGTCGCGATATCTGAAGCTCTGATACATTGCTTTTTTGTGCTAACTCCTTCCTCTATATGACCATGGCCATGACCAAGCGCTTATGCAAAAATTTCTTTTCGTGAATTCGCATTTCGTGAGTCTGGAGATGAGGCACCTCAACTCTCCAAGTTGCAATCCCCGGAACCCTGAGCTGGAGATGAGATCAACGGTCCACGATCTCGATGAATCTACAGTCTAGATCTCATCATGAATTTGCATCTCACAATTCCCTCGATGGAGGTTCTTGTCACTCCAAGTTGCATTAGGCGAAACTACAAAATGAAGCTTATATCAACGATCCACAATCTCAATGAATCGATGGTCCAGATCTCATTGTTAATTCACATCTCGTGATTCCTTTGATAGAGGTTCTTGTCACTCCAAGTTGCGATAGGTGAAACTCTAAAATGAAGCTTAGATCAATGGTCCAGACCACCCCTTGATCTGACGGCTAGGATTAAATCGCGATTTCGCATATCGTGATTTCGATGGTTATGTTTCTTACCTCTCCAAGTCGCAATAGGCAAAGCTTCGAGATGGAGCTCAGATCAACGGTCCAGAACACACCTTGATCTAACAGCTAGGATTAAATCACGATTTCTCATATTGTGATTTCAATGCTTATGTTTCTTACCTCTCCAAGTCGCGATAGGCAAAGCTCTGAGATGGAGCTCAGATCAACGGCCCAGAACACACCTTGATCTGATGGCTAGGATTAAATCATGATTTTTCATATCGTGATTTTGATGATTATGTTTCTTACCTCTCCAAGTCACGATAGGCGAAGCTCCGAGATGAAGCTCAGATCAATGGTCTCAAACAAACCTTGAATTGACGGCTAAGATAGCTTCGTGATTTCTCATATCGCGAATTCAAGAGATTAGGGAACCCCATTCCTTTGAATTTTCAGTCAGTGACATGATGATCTTTTGCCACGTGTCTTGCCTAAAGATGGATGGTCCTCCTTCTTTCAGGATTTTGTGAGCCCGTTTCTCCTTGCACTTTAATGAATGTGTAGGTCCTTCATGATCCAACAATGATTGAATCTGATGCTTAAATCTGACACCTGAGATATGTCCTCCTCTTCTACATGTTCTTCTTGTCTACTAACAGATATGACAGTCCTCCTTCTTTTGGGAATTTTGAATGGGATCCAACGATAAAAAATTCTTCTCCTCCCGATCTTACTTTGTTCCACTTCCTCTGATCTTGCCATTGATGATATTCCAACAATCCTCTGCACTATCTCTTCTGAGCTTATTCGAATCTCAAATCTTCTCTGCAGCGTCTTCTCATAATGACCATCTATTACTTTCTGTACTCACGCCATCTTCACTGTTGTACTTTCCATAAATGACAAGTATACAAGCATGTGTTGTCTGTTAAATATTTTCCAACAAGTTTCTGGGTTCCAAATATTATAACCTTTCACACCATTTTATAACCAATAAAGATACACTTTTCATCTTTATTATCCATCTTACTCCTATTTTCCTTTGGAACATGTACATAAGCATCACAACCAAACACTCTAATTTGTTCAAGAGAGGGTTTCTTTCCAGTCCATACCTCATGTGGAGTTTTATCATCCAACACTAATGAAGGTGATCGATTGACCAGGTAACATGTTGTACCCACTGTCTATGCCCAAAATTCTTGTCCTAACCCAACACCGTTGAGCATGTTCCTTGTTTTTTCCATTAGTGTCATGTTAATCCTTTCTACAACTCCATTCTAATGAGGAGTGTATGGAGTAGTCTTCTGCCTATCTATACCACACTTCTTATAGAATTCTTTGAATTCATTTTTTCATAATTCTCCACCATTATCTGTTCTCAATACGTTTATTTTCTTTTCTGTCTGATTTTCTACCAGAGCCTTGAACTCTTTAAATTTTTCAAATACCTCAAATTTCTTTCTAAGAAAATAAATCCATGTGTTCCTTGAAAAATCATATATGAATGAAACATAATACATAGATTTACCTAGGGATGGAACAGGAACAAGTCCAAACACATCATTGTGTATCAACTCTAAGATCCCCTTTGCTCTTGTAGCACCAGATGGGAATCTTACTCAATTATGTTTACCATATACGCAATTTTCACATACATCAAAATCCAAAGTGCAATTAGACATACCTTCAACCATACCTTTACCATGTAGTGTTCGAAGGTCGTTTTCTCCAATATTCCCTAGTCTTTGATGCCACAACATGGTCTTCTTTTCTGGGATAGTATTGGTCTTGTCTCCTTCATTTTTCTTCTCAGGGACAATAGAACTTTTACACCCATTAGTATAAGTTCTTACAAAAAACTTGTACATAGTTCCACACCGAACTCCCCTCATCAAAACCATTTCTCCTTGTACCATCTTACAGGTGTTCTTTCCAAATATAGTATCCACTCCTGCATCATTGAACTTGCTTACAGATATTAGGCTCCTGTCAAGTTTTGGATTGTGTAGAACCCTGTGGAGAGTTATAATACTTCCATCTTTTAGCAACAAATTAACCCTTCCACGTCCCATGATTTTTGTTGTCGAGTCATCTCCTAGGAATACATCAGCACCATCATATTTTTCATATTTAGAGAACCACTCCCTGTGAGGAGTCATGTGGTATGACGTACCTGATTCGATCAACCATACATCATGATCTGCATGTGTACCTATAGATTCCAGTTAAACATCACCTCCTTATTTAGTGGAGGTTTTCACCTCTGTGGAAGAGGTAGTATCAGATCCCTTTGGTTTTTCAACTTTCTTAGACTTGCAATATTTATTATAATGCCATGTTTTACCACACTTCCATCATTTCCTCAAATATTTTCTTGGGGACTTAGATATACCTGTAGACTTAGATCTCCCCCCTGAAGACTTACCATGATTCATGTCTTGGGTATGACCTCTTACAAATAAAGCATCTGTGCTATGACTATCCATGATTTTCCACCTCATCTCTTCAGATAACAAGGATGAAACTACATACTCATACTTCAATGTATATTGAGTGGTACTACCAATTGGTACAACCAGGTTATCCCAAGAGTCTGGAAAAGAACATAACAAAGTAATACACTTATCTTCTTCTGCAATCATAATATTAACAGAGACAAGTTGACTTACCAGAGTATTAAGGGAATTTATATGCTCTATCACAGAATCGCCATCTTCCATCCTAAGATGATACAACTTCCTTCAAAGAAATAAATTTTTTACTAGGGCCTTTGATTGATACAAATTCCCCAAATTAACCCATAGTTACTTGGTTGTAGATTCTCCTAAGACATTCAACAACACTGAATCTACCAAACAGAGTCGAATAGTACACCTTGATCTTCTGTCTAACTTCTTCCAATATTCCTTTGACATACCAGTAGGTGGTGTATTGTTAGTTTGTGTACTAGTAGCTTATGTGCTAGTAGACGGTGTACCAATAGGCTATGTACTAGGATCCATAATGATCCATCATTCATTGTCTACAAGAAGGTCCTCCATCTTGAGATTCCATAGTTCAATTTTTTTACTATTGAACTTCTCTATGTCTATTCTAGAAGAGCTTGTCATTCCTCTTTCTACACTCAAATCTCCACTGCAAACGCTCCCACTAAAGCCACGTTTATCACAGACCCAAGATAAACTTGATCTATCAAGACCGAGCCAAAACCTCAACAACAAAGGCATCCCTCTAAATCCAAAAATGAGCTCTGATACCACATGTAAGTTTTAAACTTGTGAAATAAAGAAATGCATACAGATTCTTAAGAAAATAATAATTTAATCAATGGATCATACATAGAATACACAGATATTTTATACCAGAAACCCTCAGCCAGGAAAACCTTTCATATATTCATTATATCAAATTTCACCATTCAACATACAAAATATACAATGTTTTTAGGTATTCCATAGATACCAAAACCCTAATCCCTTAATCCAGGATTAATTTAGAAAACCGCTAAAAATAGCAAAATCTGCTAAAAATAGAATTATCATTGTGAGATATAGAAAAATCCAACCACCCTAAAGTAGAAATAGAATGATGGAACCATTGTCACACTATCACTATGAGATATACCGTTGTAAACATGTACCAATAAAATTAAACCATGCATCAACCATGCATCAACCTGTACCTTAACCTGTAATCAACCTATACCATAAACAAGTGCATCAAACATGCACCAAACTATACCAATCATATTTCAAGTACTCATCAATATGTAACAACATCATCAACTATACACCTCATGTATGTGCCAACTCATCAACTACTTGTCTCAACCATGTACTTGTTATAATCCTAAATTGCACCACACATGCTTACCTGACATCAGGCCAATTCATATCCCTTCTTTGCCAAAAAATATTGAACAACTCTTCTAAAAAATCCATTTTTAAAAGGTACACGCTAGCTGGCCCACTACAACCCACGTGTATATAAAATTACATTCTAGTAGGCCCACTACAACCCACATGTACCTTCAGAATAAATAAAAAAAGGAAAGTTACCGACGGGACAAAAAGCTATGGGTCAGTTAATTGAAACTCCCGACCATGCATGGCCGAGGGTTCATCCAAAACCCTAGCTCCTTCTAGCCTATAAAAGAAGGGGTAGGGGTACCATTTAAAAAAAGGAAAAAATATAGCGAAGAAACTCTACCCATTTGCTGAATCCATTGTCCCAACCCTTTAGCCTTTCCTCATGCCAAAGGATATTTAACGCAAAGCAGTTGGAGGACAGAAGAAGTGGAGCCCAGGATCAGGATCAAGGAGCGGTGGTCGATCTCAACTTTGATTGTAAGTTGATTAATTTTTCAAATAATAAAAGAATAATTTTCCCATCCCAATGCATGAGTTATCTATGGTTTGGTTAATTTATGCTTAATTTCTAACCCTCAAGTAGAAAAGTAGCATGCATGCATTTTTGTTTGTTTTGACTACAGGTTATATTTGGAAGGAGAAGCGTAAGCAAGTGGTCAAAGCGCAATGGAGGATCTACACTAAATGCTAGTAACAAGGCTAGTAGTTCCTTTCCATGCATGTATTTTGAAAGAGGGTTTAAGTATTGGGTGATAGGTTAAAAAGTAATTTCTTTATGGTCAAAATCTGCATGCAAGTCTGACCCTAGTTTGCTAGTCCGTAGGGTATTTTTCCCAACAACAGAATTGGCGACCATACTAGGGAAGATACTCTTTAGGGTTTCCAAATTTAGTTGAGTTTTTGGGTAGTTTAAGAGATTAGATTTTTTGTTTCTTTGCCTATCTTTTTCTGGTAGGTTTGAGCGAGATGGGAGCCTAGTTCTTCATACCATTTTTCCTTGACTTCTACTTGATGGTAGTTGTTGGGACACACAGAGGTACACACGGCCTAAAGAAGGCCTGCACGTGTGTACCCGTGCCCTATCCTCTTCAACCCGCGTGTGAACGCTAGCTGTAGGGATAGAAGTAGCATGTAGGAGTCTAGAGACCTGTAGAGGCAGTCCACCTCTTCCCTGTCAGAATTATACATTCTCAGGGGGATTTCTGGAATCCTGTCTGAGTCTTGCTGGTTCACAGTCTTATTTCAGATTGCCTTTTTGCCTTGTTATTCCTTGCATTATTTTTTCTTTTCTGTTAGAAAAAAAGCATACAAGCCTTCAAGGGACCCTATTTTTCAATACCAGAGGCCTCTTCCTAGTTTGGACTACCTTTTTTCATCTTTTTCTTAGTAGTTATACATACATGCAGCCTGTACAAGGTCAACTCGCGTGTATACGTGTCCTATTTCAGCTCAGCATGTGTTTGCACGCATGTTGTTTTAGTGACAATAGCGTGCTTGACAGGCTACTTTTTGTTTAGGGTGGGGAAGTCATCCCCTCCTTGGCTGAGAAGTATTCCTCTCAAGTGTTTGAGTCTAGGGTTGAACAGTCAGTAGGTTAGGGCCTCTTACCCTTATCCTGTTTTTTCTCAGTTGATAGTTGACAGAAAATATAAAAATAAAATTTTGTTTTATGGTTTTTAGACAAGTGTAAGAGTCTTTGCTTTATTGATTACCATTGTGTGTCTTTTCTCTGATTCTTTGCAATCTACGCTTTAAGCTAGAATTTTTTTTTCTTGGTTTTGTGCTTGTCGGTATTTTCCTTTGTTGCTTTATTTGCACTTAAATAAAAAAAAATCTCTTTTAATTTTCTTCTTTGTTTGAAGATTGTGTTTCTGCATCATTAGCTAGGGAGAATTCGTTTGTTTCATAAGTTTTTGGAGTGCATTTTGAGTATAAGTAGCTCGTAGTCGAGAAAAAATCCTTTGTGTTTTCTGCATAAAATCTTAGAAAAATTAAAAAGAAAAAAAAATCTTTCTTTGTGAAAAGTTGTTGAATTTTGCATTTAGTAAAAGTCTTTTGTTTCCAGCATTTTTTCATTCATTTTTGTTTTCGTATTTACACATCATCAATTTCAACTTCATACCCCATGACATAAGAAATCCCACAAAAACAATGCTAATTTAAAATCTATTAGACTTTTTGTTTGTAGGGTTCACAAACTAGTTCAGGACTAGGGCCTTGGATTAGGTTGGAGAGGAAACTCTCCAAGGCCATTCAAAACCAAACATTGGATTATGTGATAGGGAGTGTCTAAGACCAGTTTCATGGAAGTTATCTGGGACCCCCCTCTAACATAGGGGATAAACATGAGGTTGCGTGCTGAAAGGTAGCGGAGATAACCCCTCCAAAGCCGGACCAAGCATATTGGAGAACACATATCGAGGGCTTGTTTTGGGATTCCGTCATTTGCATTTTCCAAGGGGCTTCGTGGGTATTGAATCTGTTTGAGGTCCTCAGTTGTCTTCTAGACCATTTTCTCTCAATACCCTTGACATTTTTTGAGCTTGATACCCTGCTCATTGTGGTCTACCCGACTTTCGACTGTACCCGCCTGGTGACTGTTCGCATGCTGGCAACCTAGTTGCCAATATTTTTAGGGACATACACAGGTGGCTGTGGGGGTATACCGCGATACCTAAGACAAACATCAGGCCATTCTTTGTAGAGTATACCCAGAGGGTGATTCCTTGTTCGAGTTGCACTTGCACCGGTAAGTTGCTCTAGTGTTGGTTGTTGTAACTATTCTTCCAAATAGTTTAGTGATTTCTTGTCTTATCTCTTAGGGGCTTCTTTTTTAGTGTGTGTTACTATTTGAACGTGTAGAATACCTAAGCGTGTCTTGAATATTCTCACATAGTAGAGGATCCCGATCTCCACTAGTCACGAAGGCTTCTGGGCTTGTCGTTGGTTATACTAGAGCCACCCCCGCCACCATTAAGGCGGAAGCTAGACCAACAAGGGTCTTTCGAAGCGACCATGTTACAAACCATTGTGACCAAACAACTCCTAGAAGAATCAACCACCAATATTGTCTCAATTGAAACCCAAACCACTGATACTTGGCTACAGGTTATTGTACCAATCCAATTTTACAAATGCCTATCAGTGCCTCACACAGCTATGGAAACAAACGTTGTTACTTCTTCTGGGAATTCTTCCATTCCCACCATAGTTTCTACCACAGGAGAATCATCTCCTAACTTACTGTCATCGGTTCGAGCCTCCATGGTCCTAGCCACAACTATGTCATATAGTGGACTGACCCCATCTATGGCGGCGGCCACAACCCCCTTCACACCTAGTGCGACAGGTCCTCCGTTCTCATACGGTATGCCTAGTTCGGGTATAAGTCCTGCACTCACTTACTCCACTTTACAGACTTTGGGTATGGGGTCAGGGAGCTCTAACGCTCCTATGCAAGGTCAACTTGGGGGAACTCTTGTCCCTTTTAATGCTTTTCCTTACACCGGAGGTCATATCCCTCCTTCGTCCCCTTCGCTTGGTGGTCTGCATCAGCAGTCCGTTAGGCAGCCTGCACACACTAGTTTATTTGGAGCCGGGAGTCAAGGAACACCTGTGCAAAGTATGCCGGTAGGTTCATCATCGTTTGTTTGGAATGAGACATTTGGTAACAACACTTTCGCATCCACCGCTTCCCCATCTGGGGGCACTCCCATTTTTGGACAATCTACTCTGGCACAGGGTACTATTCCTATGCCGGGGGCACATATATTAGGACCTTGTAACTCAGGACAAGGATCCATTCCCTCCTCTGGAATGTTGTTCTGGGGTAATTATTTCCATAGTCAATGGAACCCTGGACAGACTACCATGCCTCTCCCCTCAGGACCGGCATGGGGTAATCCTTCCCAAATTCCTTCAAACATGATGCATGCCCAACATCCTATGTCCTTTATGGGAAATCAGCCAATGATGTCTCCACAGATGCAAAATCCTTATGTTGGTCAGGGCCAGGTTTTCTACCAAAACTCAGGTCAGTAGCCGAACTTTTCCTAGCAACCTGGTGCCAGTCAAACTCCAGGACCCTTTTTCCCAAGTTATCAACAGCAACCCAAAATACCACTCCTTGCAATGCTACACTTGCCATATTTGACAAGATTGTTAAATGATCCTATTTGTCATGATCCACGTTGGCCTCCTATGCCAACAAAGTTTCCTTCTAACATTCCAAAGTTTGAGGCCAAGCCTAACGAAGATCCAGGTGATCACGTGACTACTTTCCATCATTGGTGTTCATCTAACTCATTGAAAGATGACTCCGTATAGCTGTGATTGTTTCAATGCACTCTTATCGGGAGTGTCGTGAAATGGTACATCGAGCTTGATCGCTCAAGATACTCTTCTTTTGGCAAACTGGCAATGGCCTTCCTTAGCCATTTCCAGTTACATGTGAGATATGATGCTAGCACAGAGTTTCTCGCTAATTTCAAACAGACAACAGTGGACCATATCTCTGATCATATCCGAGAGTGGAGACACCAGAAGAGTCTAATTAAAGTACCAGTCCCACCAGCATTCCTACTTGAGTGGTTCCTTAAGTCTCTGATCCCACAATTATCAAAATACGTCACAACTTCTGGGGTTTTCTCCAAAGAAGATGCCATCATGAGGGCTCAATAGTTTGAGCTCATATATTCTCAGTCTAGTTTATTATACAACATCCTGCCAGATGCACCACGATCGATACTGGATAAAACTAGATAGAGAGTTGGACCACATGCCAATGGTATTTTTGGTTCAGCACAAACCAAGCTCGCTGAGAAATTGACAAAACAATTGCAACAGTTATCTATCCAACTGTTAAGAACCAAACATCAATATAGCATATAGAAACCCCAGAAAAAGTACTCAACGCCTTGAAAAAGAGATAATTTCAGATAATAAACCTCTTCGAGGGGGCAACCTCCTTTTACCCCACTTAAATGTTCAAGTACAAGATGATTCAAAATGA
>JZKD02S1672892.1:322365-369928 GCA_000966675.3 Picea glauca
GCTTATTTACTCTGCAGTTATTGGATAATAATGCTTCATTGATATAACACTTGGATTATATGGTTAAATTGCTCTATTACTGATTCACCCCCCCTCTCAGTAATCCAACAGAGGATGATGACCCTTGTGTAGTATATAGGTAGCTGGATGGACAAGACGATAGCATCAGTGTCTCAGTAGACTTATCACATACCATTGATGACCTTACACCTCAGCAGAGTGGTGACACTAGTGAGGATTCACACGTGTTAGCACCTAGAAATGATGAGCTTCCTAAGGGAGTCGTGAGACATCTGTTACATGTTCAGACATCCATGATAGCCACATCACATGAGGAGATCAGTGGCACGTCAGGTATGATGGATGAGCCTAGTGTGAGGGATGCACACCATGGAAAGATAGAACCACGGATCTAGGAGGAGTTACAGGATGTACCGACAGTTGACCTCACACATATAGGTTAGCCAGAGGAGATGGAGTCACAACTATTGGAGACTCCATTGGTTGAGCAGATTATAGAGGATGACAGGTTGATGGAGCACTTACTTCCAGGATCGGCCTACAGTGATGAGGATGCACTCTTTAGCTGTCAGGATGATCATAGCATGTGTCTGGATACATCTATATGGGATCTAGGCGCAGATGATAGTAGCAGGTTGAGTGCACAGGAGGATACAACTGCTCATATAGGATACAGTGTGAGTTAGGGGGAGATGGAATCTAATGATGAGATGCAGTGGCATACAAGATTACCCAGCAGCATGATAGACAATGCACAGTTCAACATGTCATCTTATGTAGAGGGTGTTTTGGGGGATTCTAGAGTTGGCACTAGCAAGACTGACTACCAACAGTTGTTGATAGACAGGGATTATCTATTGAGGGTTGGTGAGATGTATCATGAGGCTCTGAGGGAGAAAAAGTTGGAGATGGATCGACTTAGTCAGGAGTTGGAGAGCACTTGGGGACTCTTGAAAGGCACATAGACCACCCCTCAAGAATCAGATTCTAGAACATATGAGTCTCCCGAGGAGATCCATCAGAGATCCACTTCATCTGTCTTAGTGGACACTCAGATGTATCAGTCAGTCATGTTGACAGAGGATGTTGATGATCTAGTAGAAGAGCACCAGTTGATGGGGGACACTTCCATTTGTGTCTTGGGAGTGGTTGATCTCCATATAGAGATTGATCTATCCGTATGCTCAAGATCTATGATGTAACATGAGTTTGCGGGAGATGACAGGAGTATGTCGGAGCATACAATGATGAGGGAAAGCTCACAGAGACATATTAAGATGTATGGTGGGATTCAAAGGGGTGCATTGTCGGGAAGGGAGGAGACACACTTAGGGGAGCATGCAAGTTCCACTCCTTTGCAGCATCATATGATTTTGAGACCTCACCTTCATTATTTTAGTAGTTGCCTGGGTGAGGGGAGATGGAGAGTGGTTTACCAGCAGTTGGAGGAGTTGATTCTGATTGTACCTGATGATTGGGGTTTAGTGATGACTACAGGTGAGAATTTATCATGGATACCGATGGAAGAGCTTCTAGTCAAATCCTTGGGATTGACTAAAGCATGTGACACCTCCCAGTCCTACAGTCAGCTGCAGATGTTTCTATTAGCCTGTCCTGACACTTTTATCATAGACAACAACGTGAGGAGGGATAGGCCATGGCTGGGAGCATGAAGAGTGAGTAGGCTGAGACTATATGATAGGAGTAATTTTACGGCATAAAATAGGTTAGAGGTGGACCGTGTTAGACAGACAGTTGAGTCTTGGTGTGTGATGGTGAGCATCATAGACCTGGTGATGATAGATGAGCGCAGTGGGCTTCTAACAGTGATCAACCCATCACAGGAGCAGCTAGCGGAAACTGGAAGTGATAAACTTCCAAGTTTTCCATGGGATCCAGGAGTTCACTTGGTTAGCAAGATGTTTCACTACATGACGACCCAGGTGGCGCTAGAGAGCCACACACTCCACATTGGGTTGGTTTGGAGTGGGTCGACAGGTACTTGTTCTATGCGGAGAGACCTTTTCTTCCTCTTGATCATCATGATAGGGAATGGATATGTTTGAACAGGTACTTCTTATAAAGAGGTGTCTATGCTGATACAGTTTCTGGGAGGTAGGTTTGGTGGTCACAGGTATTTCGTCTTGAGGATCCCGGCGAGGAGGATCCTTTATGTATGGAGGGGACAGATAGTCATGGACAAAGTAGTGCAGTGTTAGCAGAAGGATTGTCGACAGAGGTTAGCATGGGACTCAGGGATTGCAGGATTGAGCAGTTCATTGATCGACAAGGGAGAGTGGACCATTACAGGGGAAAGTTATTCTAACTTTCCATTTAGCACAGCGCTTGAGGGCGCCTCACGGAGATCTTGTAGCACCTCATTCTGGCATCATCATGTGTAGTTGATGGAGACCGTGTGGATCTTGGTAGAGATTTGGAGGATGGACTCATTCCGAGATGAGGCCATGGGTCAGGTGCAAGAGATTCACAGGGTTGATATCCTCCAGGATTGTTCTTCACAAAGTATTGCAGTTCACTTTCTGATATGGGATCCAGGGGGTGGAGTGTGTTATTGTTCATCATTGGATGGGTTCTACTATGTATCCCACAGGTGGACATGGGATCCTAGTATTTTACTTTGGGGGATTTGGGTATTGCTTGAGGACAAGCAATTTTCTAGCAGGGAGGACTCTAATGTCCCCACTTTGGGACATCACCATAGGGCAGAGATTTATGATGAACAAAGTAGCCAGATGAATGCTAGAGTGAGTACAGGGGTATTTGAGAGGCATTGTGGGGTCCATCTTGCATTGATGATCATATTCCATCATTATGAGCCATTCCGCACAGGTTGGCTTTGGTTTCATTGCATTCTGATGATTTCCATGATTTTGACTATTTTGAGCTATAAGTCAATGGAATTCACTGAAGAGGTCATTTTGGGCACATTACTTGGAGGAACCTCTCAGTGTAATAGCTCATTGGAATCAGGAGGAGAAACACTACAAGATGGGATGGCTAGAAGTGACTTTCAGTGGCCAGGGAAGCCACAAGGAGAGATAAGGATCTTTTCAAAGGTAAAAGGGTTAATTAACTAATTAAAGTGATTTAATTAATTAATTAATTATTAATAAAATGAAAGTCACTTTGGAGGGACAAGGTGAGCCAAAACGTATAAAGGAAAGGCAAGGTCCTCTTCTCATTCATTCATGTATGATCCTATTTTGATTTCTGGCTTCTAGCTAGTGAGCCCAACATTGGGGGTTTTGAGGGTTTTGACATAAAAAACCCTAGAGGACGATTCAGTGGTGAAATATTCCACCTATCTTGTCCCAAGCTTGGTCTAGGAGATGCAATACTCTCCGACACCATTCTAGTTCCAGATCTACTCAGTTGCAGGAGGATTCTACATCAATTTCATGTGCAGATAGAGAGAGGGTGCACCAGTTGAGGGATTCTAGCAAGAGGGGCACACCATATTTGGAGAGAGATTCATTGTAGGAGATTGGTAGGGTCGTTGAGGATTATATCACTTGCATTTTCATTGCATGGCCTTGGACATCAGATCTAGTGCTTTCTGAGACAGTTTTATGGTTCAGATTATTTCTTGAGCAGTGGGGTGAATTGAAGAGAAGGAGGCCATTTTTTAGATCCAAATCTAGTCTGTTTGGAGGGGTTACACTTCATATATGACCCTGAGACTTCACCTAGTGACTTGCAGTGTCTCAATCTATATTTCTAGAGAGTTTCAAAGTATTTGGAGGCCTCCTTCAGCAAGGCCAAATTATCTAGGGTTTCAGTCATCCAGTGGGGCACACCATTCAGTGGGGGATTTCAGATCTACAGAGATTGAGAGGGATCTTGGAGATTCGGTCACCTGGGTTGTTCTTACCATCACCCGATCTATCAGTTGGCATATTTAATAGGCTAATTGGACACTTTTGGCAGCAAGGCTGAGTTATTGAGGGTTTCAACCTTCTATTGGAGCGTGGCATTCTTCAACTGGAGAGTTTGGCATTCAGATCTACTTGTATTGATCTTCATTTATTATTCAGCCTTTGGAGGCATATTTTGTATTAGCAGGAGCATTTTGTAGCAGCTCTTATCTATTATCTATCTTCTTGGCCATCTATTGAGCATTCCAGATTGGCATCTTCATTGTAGCAGGTTTCTCTACTTTATGAATAAAGAAGAATTGAGATGTTTTGGCTTATCTATCTTATTGCATATGGTTGAGGTATGTTCCATGGCTATCTCTTTCTATTATTTGCTGCATACACACATATAAACACATCTAAAAGGTATATCAGTAAAGTGTTTGACGAAATACCTCACTCAGAAAAAGTTTTTAAAAAGACACCAAAACAATGATGATCCTTGCATAATGGCTTGGGATCATTACAGCCTATCTGTCTATTTTTTATTCTGAAATTTGAATCTTCTTGGTGGAGGAGTGTCCCTGTAATATTCCTTGTATATATTCCTATCCTCTTTGATTGTTTCTACATAACTCTTTGGATTTGTTTCTTTCTCTTTTGTTTTGGAGATTTATCCCTTTTTTGTGTGATTGTATCCAAGTCTGGACTTGTCAAGATGAGATTTTTTACTGCTGATAATGTCATCCAGAACTTTTGAGCTATTCTACATATTTTTATTTTGAGTATCCTTTCTTAGTGTGACAACCTCTGCTTCCAAGTTTCAAATGATATTGTCCTTTTCTTCTAGCTGTTCTTTGAGTGCCTCTTCAATTATTTTATATTCTTCTATTTGAACCTTCAATTTTGTGATCATTTGTTCTAGCTCTCGAGTGTCCCTATTCTTGTCTAGTTCTTCTTGTAGTTTCTTGTTTTTCTTCTTTTCTCTTCTGATAAATTCTATGGCACATATTAATTCTTCTCGATAGTCAACTTCTGCCTCTTCAATTTATTCTTCGACTTCTTCACATTCTTCTTTGGCTTCTTCATATTCTTTTTCAAAGTCTTCTTTGTCAGAGTCTTTAACTGCCATGAATATAACTCTTCTTGTCTCATTGTCGCTGACTTCATCTCCATCTAATGATGAGATGTCTTCTTTGGTGTATACGCTTTTCTTGAAAACTTTATTTGTAGTTATTTTTCCTTTACATGTGTGTTTTCCTTTTGAGTAACCTTCATCATTTTTATTTTTCTTATGAGGACATTTGTTAGAAAAATGACCAATACCATCAAAATTAAAACAAATTAAAGGGAGCTTACCTATATACCTACCATTGGTTCCCTTGTTTAGTCTTTTGATGAAGTTGGCCACTTCTTCATCATCTTCTGAGGCGTCACTGCTAGTGCTATATTCTTCTTGTTCCTTTTTATTTTACTTTGATCTTTTGGATGCCTTGAAGGTTTCTTCTTTTACATATGGATTTTCCTCCTCAGTTCTCATTTCATATGATGTGAAGGTTACATGTAGCTCGTCCATGATTATTGAGTCCATATCTAATATTTTTTCTAGTGTTGATATCTTAGGGTTGAATCTCCTAAGAAGAGATCTTAGAATCTTTTGAACAATTACAGATTATTCAATTTATTCTCCCAATCCTATGATTTCATTCACTGTTTCATCGACTCGTAAGAAGTAGGATGCAATATCTTCATCTTCCTTCATTTTTAGTTGTTCGAACTGACCTCTGTAAGTATGAATCTTTGCTGATTTGACTTTTGTATATCCTTCATAAATATTTTGAAGCTTTTCCCAAATATCTTTAGTGGATTTACAATGTGAAACTTTGGTGAATACCATATCACTGAGACCATTCAAAAGTGCATTTGTGTCTTTAGAATTATTCTCACCAATTTTTACTATTTTTTCATTTGTTGGTGCTGTGTATCCATCTACAATTGATTGCCAAACTTGAAATACTTGTGCCTATATATATGTCCTCATCCTTATGCTCCAAAAAGAATACTTCTATCCATCAAACTATGGTATTTAATTTTTATATGAGTTGGTACTCTCCATGATCTACCTTTCAGTGGTTAAACTGATTTTTGAAGGAACCTTCTCTGATACCAATTGTTGGATTACTGAGAGGGGGGGTGAATCAGTAATAGAGAAATTTAATCCTTTTTAACCATATAATCCAAGTGTTATATCAATGAAGCACGATTTATGCTACCAAATTGCACACAGACACACAGGCGAGCGATACCAAAAGGCACTACTGAAATTTTGGAAGAGACCAAATTGTGCAGAATAAAGGTTCTTACAAGCGCAATTGGGTTAGCTAGGAAAGACAACAGTGAAGGAAAGAGTTAGAAGTATAAAGCATAAAGGATAAGAAAATAATTAAACTAAGAACATTAAAAGAAACTAAACTAGAGTGCATAAGGACATTAGAACAAGAATTAAACAACATTAATGCCACCATGGAAAGGATTGTATTAGTGGAAAGAAAAAACAAAGAGAAAGGGAGATGTATGGGTTCCCTCTTCCTCCAAGGGAGGTTTCTTGGAACCCCAAATATTGAGCTCTGATTAAAAGTAACAAACTAGAATGAAATGGTGAAAAGAATCCAAATCACATTCAATCAAGAGATTATATGAATGGCTAAATGAAATGGTTCTAGCATGCCCTTGATGAGGAAAGAGGATCCTCCAAGAGAATATTAGTAGCATAACAAGAAAAATGAATTCCTTGAAAATATAGTGCATCCATGGCTTCCTTTTATAGCATAGATTTGAGATATTATGCAACTAGTTCTTAGTGTGAATAAGGGGCCCTTTAGGGAAACTTTAGGTCTTTGACCAGCCCCCCAGTCAGATTCAACCGAGATTTGGATGTCAAATCAACTTGGAAGCTAAACTAGAAGTGGGTGCAAGGATGACCAATATCATAAATGTGTCGTTTTGAGGTGTGTGTGGCTGTTTGCGTCCAAAGTCATGCATCGGGTGCATGTTCTCTTTTTTGACATTATCTGACTGTCACATGTGCGTGCGCGCCTTGTGTAGTTTTAGCGCATGCTAATTTTATTGTTGGTTGTATATTTTTGGACCTTTGGGGAATGAATTTTTGGTACATGAGTGAACTAATGAGTGTTTTGAAGATGTTGGATTCATGTAACCATTTGTGGATGAAATTCCTATGATAACAGGTGCTTCTATCAGTTTCGAGTGACTAACTTAAAACTTGTATTGTGAACAATTGAGAAGGTATTTTTGAAAATTGGAGGGTTTTGTTCATTAGATTCCAAATAACAAAAAACTCTCTGATTGTTTCAAAATGTGTTATGGTTTTATATATATTAGACATATAAGTGGCTATACCAACTATTTTACAATGACACTATTGAATTTCTTGTAGCGGTCACAGTTTTGATATTTACCTTGTTGGAAGGTTGCAACCTGTCAAGGAGGATTTGAATGGCTTCTCAAGGATCCTTTAGATGTCCAGGGACACTTTCACATAACATTTATCTCCATCAAAGGCCTCATTCAATGAGGTGGAAACAATTTATTAATGACTTCCAACAAATTCCTGAAAATTAGCAGTTTGTTGGATTTTTGTCTCTTAGATTGTTGCCACCTATCTCTAAGGCTTAGAATCCAATGGAGGAGATGGGATTAGACATCCTAAGGTTATTTGGATGCTATTTTCTATTTAATAAAGGATATATCTCTTGGATAAAGGGGGATTCATGAGACCAGAGAGGCTAGAGAGAGTAGGAGCAGGCAATTTTCCTGTGTGTGTTCATTTGTAAGACTATGGGCATTTTATGATTATAAGAATTACTACTATTGGAGACTCATGAGAGCTATGATTTCAGATTGTAATTATTTTGTTTATATATCTTCTTATTTGAATATATTGAATATTTGAGGATCAAAGGTTGTCAATGATTTATGGATCCCTAAGAAGCAAAGGATGTGATGTATTTTTCCCATCAGTCATTGTTTATATTCAAGTATTTGTTGATTAATTAAATTGAGAGGATATCTATTTACTGAACATTATACCTTATGTTTTCCTTCTTCATTCTTTCACTTATCAACATATAATCTTGTTTTTTTTTTAGCATCTTTTGTGTCTTCGATGAGTAGGATGTTTCTGACTCCATTGCGCATTGGTGTAGCCTACTGATCTACAGTTTGTTTCCCTCTCCCTTTATTTCTCCATATTGTTGATCCATATATTGAAAACCAAAATTATCTTTTACATTCTGATGGGTGTTGATCTTACACTTTAGTAGTCAAAGTGTGACTTTAAGTGCTAACATTTTTTGTTCCGTTATCGGAGACGGATTTGAGAAGATAAAAAAGTTCTCTGGGAAGAATGACACTACATAGCTCCAGCTTTAGATGGTGATTGAAGTTGGATACCTTCAAGACTACACATTCACCATGGTGACTCCATTGTTTAGAATCTCTTGGTGACTCCACTGGGAATGAGACAAATTAAATGGCTATGAAGGCTATCCTAGATATGAGGTTTGTCCCACTCAATTTCTTAGCCATATATGGTTATCCACATCTTATGCCTCAAATTGATGAATGGCAAGATCTGCTGCCCATATTTTATGAATGTGAGGATGAAAACCCTTTTGAACATGTTCATGAATTTCATGCTTTGATGCAGTAGCTTGACATCCATCATGAAGATATATTGATGAAAATGTTCATGTATTCATTAGAAGGATATGCGAGGCAATGGTATAGAACACTCCCTGATTCTAGTATTTCCTCTTTGAAGGACTTCTATGATTTTTTTTATTCTCATTGCAAGATAATTTATCCAGCTGAAATACATTTTGAGAATTGTTGTGAGGGGTATGCATCATATATTCAGGATTCATCAAGTGAATCCTCTAGCAGTGATGATGATGGGGATGATTGCAAAGAGAAGGACTTAGATGATGAGTTTCATAATTCTTTTCCTAAATTTGAAGAACAAATGCATCATTCATGTCAAAATCTAGGTCCCTAAGAGAAAGATCAATATGGAAAATCCAACATTTCCCTATCTCCTCCTTTTCTCGATTCTTTAAGTCAAGAGGTCATCAAGAGGTCATCTTAGATTTAGATTTATTTCATCATGAGAATAGTGTTTCATCTTGTCATGACCAAATTCATAGCTAACCATTTGTTGTTATAATCCATCCTATTGTTAATGAACCAATGTACCATGATTTTCCAAGTTTTATGACTATGATGATGTTTTCCCTGAACAACCAGTTGTCCCAGCTATTGTACTAATCCCCTCAGTCATTAATAGTCAAATGGTCATTGATTCACCTTTGTATTATGATTATGAAGATGATTTCCATGAAGAATATGTTGAAGACATTATATTAGATAAGTACCCTTCCCATCAATGCAACAATATCTTGTTTCAACCCTCGTGTCATATTTTTGTTGTTGAAAAAGAAGAAAAATATGATAATATAGAAGGTGAAAAAATGAGAAATTGGGACCATAAGCCAAGATATGATTAATATCCCTCACAATCAGAAGATAATATGTAACAATGTAGTTTCCCAAGCACTTCTAACTGTGATGAATTGACCTATTAACCCCCTATTCCTCTTGAAGACACAAGCTCAGTTTCATCAAGCAACCAAGATAAAATGCCATGTGATCAGATGAGAGAGGTTGAAATTAAATAAATACAAGCATCACTAAGCCTTTTTCCTAATACACCTCTTGACTAGGAGTGGACCAAGGCCATATGCATTGAGAATGAATTAGAAAATCACCAAGCCATGCAACAACCAAGCACAATGGAGGAAGGACCTAATGCAATACTTTTCCTTTTTACACAAAGAAATGTAACAGTGGCAGGTATTGCTGATGTTTTTCAGGATCCATTTACAACCTGTCTACAAGAAGAAAGTGGGCCTAGGCTCATTGATTTCTTCAATGGAAAGTGTATTGCCAAATGTTTCTTTGACCTTCCTTTAAGTAGGAATTATCTCTGGTGCTTAAGGAAGCACATTTCAAAACTTCGAAAATTTGAAAAAATGATGAAATGGATTCATTGGTTGTTTCATGTAGCTTGAATGCTTCATTTTCTCAATAATTAGAGTAGGTGTGTCCATTAAGCTTGCTAGACAAGCATCATTTTCATCATTTTTTTCAGTTTCAGTTTTCATTTGCATTTAGTTTCAGCTGAAGGTCACAGATCAAAGCAGATTGCAGAGGTTAAAGGTTGGAAGCATCCCAAGGATAAGGAACTGAAACTACAAAATTTCATTAGAACCTCACAGGGAGGACTCTATCGCCCATGGAGCCTATGTTATCACAAGATTAGTTTATGCCTCAGCTTTGCATAAGTCCTTCATTATTCATTTTGGCAAATAAATATAATTGTTATGGGATATTTTATTTATTTTGGGGAAAATTAAAATTATATTGGGTTATTCCCAATATCCAAGTTCAAGCATTAATTGAAATCTCAAGAACAAGCATTGACAACACTCTCACAAGGTTCCAAGCATCAAAATCACCCATGGGAAGTGTTTACAGTTCTCGATGGTTGCTACAGCTACAAGTAATCGTTATCCTTTTTTATCTAAATTATCTTGATGGATGGTGATAATGAATTTTCATAGTTTTCATAGGATTTACACTACCAAATTGCATGCAAACACATAGATGGGTGCTACCAAAATTTTGAAAGAGACCAAATTGTGCAAAATTATTTTGCAAGGACGCTTCTGTCAGTTTTGAGTGACTAACTTAAAACTTGGATTGTGAACAATTGAGAAGGTCTTTTTGAAAACTTGAGGAATTTTTTGTTCAACACATTCGAAATAAAAAAAAACCTCTCTCAGTTTTTCAAAATGTGTTATGGTTTGAGATATATTACACATATAAGTGGCACTACCAATTGTTTTATAGTAGTGCTACCAAATTTCCTGTAGCGGTCATGGTTTTGATATTCACATTGTTGGTAGGTTTCCACCTATCAAGGAGGATTCAAATGGATTATAAAGGATCAGTTAGATGTCAAGGGACAACTTCACCTAATATTTATCTCCATCAAAGGCCTCATGCAATGAGCTGGAAAGAATTTATTAATGACTTCCAACAAATTCCTGAAAATTAGCAGTTTGTTGGATTTTTTTCTCTTTGATTGTTGCCAGCTATCTCCAAGGCTTAGAATCCAATGGAGGAGATGGGATTCGACCTTCTAAGGTTATTTGGATTTTATTTTCTATTTAAGGAAGGATATATCTCTTGGATAAAGGGGGATTCATGAGCCAAGAAAGGCTAGAGAGAGTAGAAGCAGAAAATTTCCTCTGTGTGTTCATTTGTAAGCATGTGGGCATTTTTTGATTGTAAGAATTATTGCTATTGGAGACTCATGAGAGCTGTGATTTTAGATTGCAATTCTTTTTTTTTATATATCTTTTTATTTGAATATATTGCAAATTCAAGGATCAAAGGCTGCCAATGATTTATGGATCCCTAAGCCCCAGAGGATCTGTTGTATTTTTCCCATCAGTCATTGTTTATATTAAAGTATTTTTTGAATCATT
Source organism: Picea glauca (assembly GCA_000966675.3). Taxonomy (NCBI): domain Eukaryota; kingdom Viridiplantae; phylum Streptophyta; class Pinopsida; order Pinales; family Pinaceae; genus Picea; species Picea glauca. Next base: position 333,893 of record JZKD02S1672892.1, read on the forward strand.
ATATTGAGAGGATATCTATTTACTAAACATTATACCTTATGTTTTCCTTCTTCATTCTTCCACATATCAGCATATAATCTTGGTTTCTGTTAAGCATATTTTATGCCTTTGATGAGTAGGATGATTGTGACTCCATTGCCCATTGGTGTAGCCTAATGATTTGAAGTTTGCTACCCTCTCCCTTTTCTTTCTCCATCTTGTTGATCCACCTATTCAAAACCAAAATTATCTTTTACATTATGATGGGTGTTGATCTTACACTTTAGCAGTCAAAGTGTGACTTTCAGTGCTAACAAAATCCACCTTCCATTCTCTCCTACATGCTAGGTGTCTCAAAGGCTTAGGCGGTTAACCAAAAAATTATAGTTCAAGAATATATTCTCCATACCCTCAAAGAGAATTTGGTCATGAATCAGAATTGCATGAACTGACAAGTTGATCAAGGTCGCTCAGAACATCAATTTGTTGAAGTAGACTAGTTATTTCTTCGACTACAACCTTATAAACAAACTTCACTCAAGGCCAAAAATTTTCAGAAACTGGTGCCCAAATTTTATGGTCCTTATACAGTTCTCAAGCGCATGGTATGGGTGGCCTATCAGTTAGTTTTTCCTAGTTATTCTAAGATCCATATTGTTTTTCATGTCTCCTAATTAAATAAGGTGATTGGAACTAAGTGCCAAACTCAAACCAGCCTTCCTAAGTTGGATGAAGAAGGCTCCATCTAGTTGCATCCAAAAGAAGTTTTGGACCAACATGAGCGTCAAATTCATTAGTGCACCATCAATGAAGTGTTAGTCCAGTGGAAATATACAAATCCCACAAATGCCACCTAGGAGCCAGCTACCATTCTACAACAATTTCCTCATCTCAAGCCTTGAGGACAAGGCTTATTTTAAGGGGGAGGGCATGTTAGGGACCTAACCTACCTAACCCCTCGAGTGGGTAGAATAATATATTTCCATGTAATAAAGGTCAATATTAATAAGTCCTAGAAATAAGGAGGAATAAGTCAATTGTAAGAAGACCTAATAGAAGCTTCTGCTTCTAGAAGGATCTTCCTCTAGATTGTTCTATTAGATAGATAGATTTAGTATAAATAAGAGTAGAGGGTATGATGAGTTTTTTCTGGGAAAAATATTGTAAGGCTTCCCCCTAGAAAAGGCAAGTGAACATTGTTTCCTATCAATAAAGGTATAATTATAGTGTTGTGGTTCCAATTAATTTGTTGTTTCACTGATATCTCTCCAATATTTCCATATTATGTTGCTATCTCGGTATTATTCTTTGTATTATTTCTCTATTCTGCTAATATAATAGATATGGTACCTTACACCCAATCATTGAATTCATGTAAGAGGGTGGGTGTGAGAGTCATATCCCATAGTTATTGATAGCATGGGGACTGAGTACAATAAACTTAGGGAAGAGTGCAAGTCAATCAAGCAAGATAAATAGAGGAAATTTATATGGGTAGGGGACCGAAATTGCACATTCACATTTTTTCATAGAGAGTTATTTTTACATGGAGTTTTCTCACTAGAAAGGGAGTTCTAAGTGATAAATATTGAAGGTTGTTGTTGTGAGAATGTTTAGCAGTTATTTGGAGCTATAATTTCGTAGAGAATGAGGTTGTAGGCCTGTGAGTGATGTGTCATTCGAAATTCTCCAAGGACACATGCATTGTGTTGCTAGGATAATTTTTGTTGTAGTTGTGAAATTCCTGACGTCCCAACAAGTAGAATTATTTTCCATCCTGTGTTGGAAGCCCTAGAGGGGACTAGAAAGGAATGAGGGACTGTGAGAAATGAAGGGGGATTCCATCCCTTGAGTTTTGCAGGTTGAGGAAAAGAGAACTGGTGGACTGGAATCAATTGTAAGAATTGATTATTGAGAGGGGGACATTAACCATCCTTAGGGACCACTGTCTCTTGTGGATTCATAGCCCTAGCTCGAGGGTATATTGTTGTTGAGAACTAAAACAACAAGGCTACAGTTGGGATGAATTTTTTTCCTCTACCATGGGTTTCATATGTTTATAATATAAGTGTTCTTATTTGTTGTGTTGATTTTTGTTAAATGTTGATATATTTGTTGTGCATATTACTCTAAATTATGTTGGTTAAATGATACTTGTTGTGATAAGAAAGATTCCTTCATGTCTATATTTTATGGTTGAATGATGTTGTATGTATTTAGTTGTTGTTGAATGAGAGTAGTTATATTTATGTTTTCATTAGTATGGATAGTTGAATGAGTTAGAATGTCAAGATTTGTGTTATTTCTACATTTATATTTAGTATCAGAAAATTTTATTGGGCTATTTTAGCAGTGATGTGACCTAGTTGGGGGTTGGGTATGTTACTATAATATCCCTTGGTCGAACCCAATTGTAAATAATATGAAAATGTACTTAAGATGGTGATCTATTTTGATATCATTTTGTATGCACATTTTATGGCATAGTGCACACATGTACTGCGCAGTAAAATGAGGAAGTGTGCATAGTCCAAGATACCGCATGCAATAATGTAAGTACGCACAATGTTGAGGCCAGGGATCCTTTGTGTATATGATGTGTTTTATAGGCTAGTGAGATATTTTTTGATGATTGGGATAGAGATCCTAGATGTTAAAGGCCAGTGTGCCTATTTTTGTATATGTCTCATAATTAATATAAAATACATCATTGTACATAGACTGACCACGATAAAAGAGATGGGGGACTAAACTCCACTAGTTAGGAAAAGGGTGGGGGCTAAAATTTAAAGAAAAGGGATAAGCTAGGGAGCTTAAGCCAAAAAAAAATATTATATTAATATTTATTAAAGTATAAAGCATGGATACTTATTTTATCCTAAGTTATAAAGTTGAGGGCAAGTGGGCCAAAGAAGCTCCCAACATGACAAGTTTCAATTTGGGGACATGCATACATATTGTGGGAACTTAGTTCATTTTCCAATCTTTTCCATCATTTTCTTCCCATCATTCCTTGGATCATTGAACCATACCAGGGCCATTCAATCATGCATTGAACTATCCTCCATGCTTGATGTCATTGAACCTAAACCTGTATCCATAGTCATACTTGTTTGTGTAGATGGTTAACTTGGGAGATGGATTTAAGAAGCGGGTTGTCAGGTCCATGGGATATTGAAGAGGCGGGTTTTTAGGCCTGTGAGAAACTTCTCTCTGGGTGAGAGAATTGTTGGGAATTGATTTCCTGAAGGTGCTAAACTACAACTAAAGGAATCTGAGACTTCCTACATGACCTAGTGTTGAATCTTGAAGAAAGAAGAGAGAAGAACTTTTCCTGAGAAAAGAAGTTGCATTCTCATTTGTAAAAACACTATTAAAGAGGATGTTCGTAGGTTGATATATCGATAGGGTGTGAGAATGCCTGATTCTTGTAGGCTGCACCATAGCTGGGTTGCGAGAGGTTCACAGGTTACTCTATAAGAACAGTGCGAGAATGATCATACATGGGAAAAATGAGCATCTTCTCGATGCTTCTAGAAGGAGAAACTTCCATGGTGAGGTGGCATCTAAATGGTTTGGATTTTACTCACTTTCATGATTTAGTGGGATCATCCTAACCTCCTCACCTTATCCTCTTCAAATTATAAAAGGAGAGGAGTTCTTATGGAGAAGGTTAACTTTGGAGCTTTTGGGATTATCTTGGATTGGATTGAGCTTTAGAGATTGTTATCTTRGCTAGATGAGAGATTTTGTCAAGACAGATTGTGAATATTATCAGATCTATGCTCTCAGAATTCTTGGAGTGGAAGTGTGTGGGAATGAAGGACARCTGGAAGGGACCTTACAACATCAAGGCCATGGTTGTAATCTCTCTTTCACATTTAATATGATACAATAATATGATTCTTTCCTATAAAGCTTGTTGTGTTTTAGTCTATGATTCCTTGATCACATACATAGGTTTATATTGAGTTTATGTCATTACTATCACTTTGGTTGGTTGTGTTCTTTTGTAGGCTCACCATTGTATGAGCATTGGAATGGAGCTAGAATGGCAATGGCAGAGGAAGCGATGTTTAAATGGTATGTCACCTATCCCTCTTTAGCTAGTAAATTTAATATCTAAAACTTACGGAAAGAATCATGTTCTGGTGTGTTTTGTTCTAGATCTAGGTGGATCTAGGGAGACCAGTTAGTGTCCACACCTACCGATTTATCCAATAAAAAAATTGGCAAATCCACTATGTTATAACCCTAAATTGCACCACACATGCTTACATGGCATCAGGCCAACTCATATCCCTTCATTGCCAAAACATCTATTGAAGAACTCTTTGGAAATCCTCTTGTGTCAAGGCCCACACGCCCTAACCCATTACTACACGTGTGTGCACGCTGGCTGGCTCACTACAGCCTGCGTGTACCTAAAAAAGCACGAAAAAAGGAAAGTTTCCGATGGAACAAAAATCTATGGGTCAGTTAAATGAAACTCCCAGCCATGCATGGCCGAGGGTTCATCCAAAACCCTAGCTCTTTCTAGCCTATAAAAGAAGGGGTAGGGGTACCATTTGGAGAAGGAAAAAATATAGCGAAGAAACTCTGCCCATTTACACAATCCATTTTCCCAACCCTTTATCCTTTCCTCATGTCAAAGGAGATTTAATGAAAAGCAGTTGGAGGACAGAAGAAGAGGAGCCTAGGATCAGGATCAAGGAGCAGTGGCTGGTCTCGACTTTGATTGTAAGTTGATTCATTTTTCAAATAATAAAAGAATACTTTTCCCGTCCCAATGCATGAGTTATCTATGGTTTGGTTAATTTATGCTTAATTTCTAACCCTTGAGTAGAGAAGTAGCATGCATGCATAGTTGTTTGTCTTGATTGCAGGTCATCTTTGGAAGGTGCAGCGCAAGAAAGTGGTCAAAGCGCAATGGAGGATCTACATCGAACGTCGGAGACAAGGTTAGTAGTCATTCTCCATGCATGTACTGTGAAAGAGGGGTTTAAGTTTTGGGTTGTAGGTTAAAAGGTGATTTCTTTACAGTCAAAATCTGCATGCAAGTCTGACCCTAGTTTGCTAGTACGTAGGGTATTTTTCCCAACAACACACTAGGGAACAATTTTTTTCCTAGTTAGTCTAGTTTCCCTTGGTTTGATTGTTTGTTTTCTGGTTTCCGAGTCTATGGGAGATCCATCCAGACTCTATGGGTCTGAAAGTTCACTTATACTCTTTTGTCCTTTTCCACATTCTCTTTTATTTCAAGCAGTCTCGCACTATATTGGTCTACAGCCTATGAAAATCCCTCAGTTTTGCACTGTAATGTGTAATCCAGTGTGACATGTTCGCACCCTACCTGTGTCTAGCTTGCGAACTCCACTAATTTTCGCACTGCACCCTATAACTAGGTTGTGAACCCATTTGAAATTTTGTTTGGAATTAGGCTTTCCTATCTTTTGATGCCCAGTTTTTATTTGATCATCTAGATTGAACTTTTGGAGCCTATATTGATATGTTTACAATCTTATTGACATTCTTTGAGTTGCTTTTAGCCATCTTTTCTTTGTTTGGTTTTGAAGGATTAGTCTATTTCTTTGAGTGTCTTTCAATTCCAAAACCTGTGTTTTATTTAGAATTGTTTAGGGAAAGATCAAATTTCTTCTGAATAGATCGCTTTAAAAGAAAAATTTTAGTTTGGGTTTCTTTGTTTTAATAAAGTTCATTATTTCTTTTAGTGAAAATTTTGAAACAAAAAGATTTAATTTCTTTCTTTATATTGGATTGGGGACATCCTTGCATTTGAAGTAGCGGAATTGCATGACTCTTGGCATTTTTTGATCTTAAATTATGAAAAATTCCCCCCCTCATGGTCGGGGTGGGGGGGGCATGAATCGTGCATTGGTGTAAAATCATTTTTGCTCATTTCTTGAGAATATTGATATTGATGAGTTTTAAGATTTTGGGACATTATGCATCTAAGAATGATAAATGTTTTCTCCTTTTCGTAGCATATCTTTCATCGAAATGAAAAGATTGCATCTTCATCTCTTTGCATAACTTTTGAGTCGGTCAAAACACCATATTGTCCACACCATTTTCCTTTAGAGTAACAACATCCATAAAATAAAGCACTTATAAAAATTGATTAGACATTTTAATCTTTTCTAGTAGCAAACCTACATTAGATTAGTCATAGGGCTTTGGAATAGGTGTGAAAGATAACTTTCCAAAGCTACAAACAAACATAGTATCTTGTGATAGGGAGAGTTAAATCCACTTACTACATTTTTTCTTGGGAAGCCCTTCTAACACAAGGTTCAATCATGAGGTCACATTGATACTGACAGAGTTACTCACCCTGCTTTATTGGTATTGGTGTAGAGATTGCACGCATTATGGGGGTCACTTGAGAGCTATACCTACAATGATGAGTGGAAGCCTTTCATGTTGATTTTGGGCTAGATACCCTGCCCTTTCACATGGATCAGACTGTTGATTGTTTCCCTAGGCATCGTTGTAGTGATCGGTAACCTTAGTGGCCTATATCTTTAGGGTCTTTACACAAGGTGACTATGGAGGAGCAAGTCTTCACAGTACCTAGAATCGACATTGGCCAAAATCACTTGGGCTCCTTGGAGGGTATACCCATGATTATGTGTGGGAGATTGAACCAGTGTGTAAGTCCATTAAGAAGGTCGTCAACATAACTTTTCCACCCGCTCTATCTCATCCCCTTCTTACATTGTTCTCACGATGTTGGATTTCATCACCAACTAGTGCGTTCATTGTGAGAAGGTTTTGTTTTCTTTCTTTCTTACTAGATTTTTAGAATGTGTTGTTTATTCTCCCTAGTGGACTCTAAATTGGATTTTTTTTTTTAATGGCGTCAGTTCCCGAAATGACGAATGAAGGAACCTCTGCTCCAGGGGAACCTTTTTTTTTTTCCTTCTTATAGAAACATTGGTCCTCCTCACATCTCTACTTTGAGCCTTCCAGGTCTCACAATTGGATTACCAGTATGGTTGTTTTCCACTCAGGTAATCCTGAATGTAGTAAGTGCTTCAGTCATAAGAAATTCCCCCCAAGAGCATGAAACTCATGTTGATCCTTCACATTCTTCACCAATAAGGTCTTATTTTCCTTCTTCTCTTGCAAGGTCACCTTCCATCTCATCTTCTTCATCGAGTAAAAGTTTTGAAGCTAGTAACCTAGTGAATAAGAAGAAGAAGAAAATAAATATTAAGAAGAAGAAAGATAAACAAGGGTCAAAACCTCCAACCACTGTAAAACATGTTGGAAAAAAACCAATTACTATTAATCATGTTGGGAGTGTTGATGATGTCAATATCACCCAAACAACTTGTAAACCCAAGTACGCTTGCAGGCTTTGTAAGGGTAGCCATATTCTTAAGGATTTCCTTGGTCTATCCAAGGTTATAGAAGTATGGTCTACACACCCTGACCAACCCATGTCATCAGCCTCTGAACAACATGTTGATGATCTCCCATAAATTAGTGAAAATACCATTGGGAAGAAGAAAAGTAGAGTCAAGTTACTGTGCATGTTATGCAAAGGGAGTCATCTAACTCACCTTTTCCCTTGTATGGACGAAGCCTTGAAATTCCTGGAAGACATGACTGTTTCACAGCCTCAACTTCTAGTTGCTTGTTTCAAGCTTTCTCTCAACCCACCTGTAGTTGATGGAATGATCAATCCGGTTCCCCCGTTGGTCAGTTTAGTTGATCAAGTGGTCAATCTAGTCACATCTTTGGTTGAACCAGTAGACCAAGTGGTCGATCTGATCCCATCCTTGGTTGATCCCACTCTCCTGTTAGAGAGTGAAACCCAAGCGATTGATCCATTTCCACCTGTCGACCCCATTCTCCCCTTGGAGAATGGAACTCAAGTGTTGTTAGGGTCCTAACCCACACATAGGTAGAGCAATATATTCATATGTAATAAAGGTCAATATTAATAAGGCCTTTCTATAAAATAGAATAAGGCGGATGTAAGAAGACCTAATAGAAGCTTCTGGTTCTAGAAGGATCTTCCTCTAGATGATTCTCTTGATAGACATATTTAGTATAAATAAGGGTCAAGGGTATGAAAACCCTAGCTTGGAGATTATTGTAACAAAGAACTGCTCGACTAGAGGTTGTCCCCTCGAAGAGGCCCGTGAACATTGCTTTCTAAATCAAAGTGTTATTTTTTGTTGTTGTTCTTATATCATTTATGTGTTATTGTGAAGATTATGTTGGTTATATTACTATTATTCTTCGATTTCTAGCATTTTATTTCTATTCTGCATACTTTTTATATCTGGTATATTACAAGTGGTATCAGAGCACTTTCCTTGGCAGAAATTGTGGGAATTTTTTTTCCAGGGTAGAGACGTATTCCGACGTCTTTAAGCCACAGAGATCTATCATTATGTGCATAAAACCATGGTTGAGGGATTCATACACACATGAAATACAAATGGTTCTTAAGCACACATATTTTGGCCACCCTTGTAACCCTTGTTGGTACCCCTTCGAGTGGTATCACATCATACAACACCTGTGTATGGATCGGCCTAGATTTCATGAAGACCTATTTAGATAAACCAATCAACCACCTAACTGCTATAGCGCCACCGAGAATAGCACTCTGGAAGATTCTCTCTAGTACCTAGGTAGTTGGGTAGTATGACTAAGGGTATGGTCTATCCCCCTTAGTTAGTGCCCTGAGATATTGGGATGAGTACTATTGTTGGACCTCGCATGTATATCAGAGAGCTATAGCACAGGGAAAACCCTTGTCTTTAGAACCCTTGAATACCTAACCCTTGGGGGACAAAAACATAAACAAATTAAAAAAAACAAGATCTGTTTCCGCACAACTGTGTTCGGGTTGCCAAATCACTACACTTTTCTTACTGGTTAAGCATTTGGATATTTCATCACTGTAGTATTCTTCAGACCGAAGTATAACTCCATAGGTGTTAAAAAAAAAATATATAGAAAACTTTTCACCATTAATTGAGACCTATTCCATTGGATTCATCTCTTTTCCCTTATCACATTCATCCATATCATTTTTCGGAAAAAACATTTACCCCGCCTACCCATTTTCAGTTCACCCATCCTCATGGCCCATACCCGTAGCCAAGACCTGGAAGCTCGCTTCAACACCTTGTAATCTCGTCTCCTCGAGACCCAAAAAGAAGTAAAACAACTCAGTGCCAATGTTTCCTCCATCGATACAACCATCAATACAACCTTAAATACAACCATCTAGTCATCAATGGAGGAAGTCAAACAAGAATTGACCACCCAGCTTGAATATGTCTTTGCGTCACTCTGCACCAAACTGAAGATCCCTATAGATGACCCTTTCTCTAATGCACCTCCAAAGACTGAAGGTGAACATTCCTCCCTATCCCATACCTTTTAGTACCATCACTTTCAACGTGACCTACGCCTTTCGTGGGTGGATGTGAGAAAATTTGATGGCTCAGACCCCACTGGTTGGGTAACCCAAATGGAACATTATTCACTTTATATGGCATTATAGATGACTTGGCCAAACTCCAGTACGATTTTCTCCATCTAGATCAAGAACGTTGGCAATGGTGGCAATGGAGAAAAACTTCTCGTCAAGGGTATATTGCTTGGACCCAATTTGTGACTGATCTTTATGAACACTTTGACACTAACACCAACCACTTCGGTCATTTGATTGCACTTGTAGAAAGAGCGCCTTACAGGACCCCATTGGAAGCTTTTCCCACTCCATTATTGTTCATACACTATCACCAAGGCCATGGGGAATAATTCTTTTGAACTCAACATTCCTCACTTCCTTGGCCTGCACCCAGTGTTCAACATGGATCTCCTTCACCCTTATTTCCCACCATTATTGGACACCTCAAAAGTAGCAGAAAAGATGACATCAAAAGAGCTCAACCCTGACTACATATAACAGGCATCCAATGATCATAGTTTGGACACATAGATCAAGGGAACTCGAAAACAAAGGATCCATCTTTATCGAGTCGTCAAAGCAGGGAAGCTCTTGCACCAAGGCAAGTGGCTCACCTAGGGCCAAATTCAGCAGAACTTTCCACATCTGATGGGGGAACTCAATGCAATGGATACCATTGATTCCTAAGGAGGGAGGATTGATACAAATTTATATTAGTGGCCTTCCACCTTTTCCAACTGGCTCAAAATAGTTTTCTGACAATTTTGGCAATTTACTATTTTTAGCAGTTTTAACTTCCGGGGCCATTTTGAGGGCCTAAATGAAGGTTTTTTGGGATAGATCTCCTCAATGATATAAAAACACATGATTGAGCCCCAAAAATGAATCTCCTCAAATCTACCTTTCCAATGATCTATCACACACCTAAAACAAAGATCATATGCAAACGTAACGACCCTCGGGAAGTTCATGTACTAACTTACCCAAACGAGGCCCACATGACTTTTGGTGCTTCATCTCCTAGGGTTGGGTTTTTGGATGTCTAGGGTTTTTGGAATTCTTGTTCATTGTAAAAATGCCTTTAGAGATTCATTGTAATTTTTTTCTTGTGAATGTGCAGCCTTCACATCTCTTCTCAGAGATAAGTCACCACCATTCCAGCAAGATTGTTTCTGCTGCATTTTACAGTTTCAGCTTATTTCATTATTGAATAGAAAACTAGTTTTCCTATATCTTTGTTATTTTTTGTTAAGAGCCTGTTAATAATCTATATTCATTTCATTTTTCTCATAAAATTTGGATCAGTGGCATCATAGCGGTCTTCTCCTTGTCTTCTTAATGCATGTCCCCAACAAGGTTGGAGTACAAAGAGTTAGGTCTTGAGCTTGTTTCTCTTGAGAACAGAAGCTCTCGCATGCCCAAGAGACCTCTCATGGTAGGATAAAATAAATATGATAGGACAAAAGATCCTTTCAAACTATTGATTGAGGAATCCCTCACGCAATAGAGGAACGAGATGATGGATAGTTTCACACAAATCCTTCAGTAGCTACCAACAAGCGATGCATCTTCTTCGAACGGAGGCGCCACCCCCTTTAAGGGACACACAAACTTCAATATTCCTATATTTGAAGGTCAAATAGATGCATATGTTGTAGACAAATGGTTGAATCTACCAGGAGGATATTTTTATGTCCATAAATTTTCGAATAGATAAAAGATTACTTTTGCGCTCCTCAAATTTGTTTCCCATGTCAAAGATTGGTGGGAAACTTTTTGTGAGCAAAAGGAAACAGAGGAAACCTCATTATTTTCAGTCACAGCCACCTAGAAATGTTTTAGGGATGCTATTAAGGAACAATTCTACCCTGTCAGAAGTTATGATGACCTGTATACCAAATGGACCACACTGGAACAAGAAAGAGACTAAGCATTGCCAGATTTCACAAATATCTTCCATACCTTGCGCACCAAGCTAGGTATCAAATTCAAAGTGACATTTGGTGCTCAAGTATCACGGTGCTCTACATAGATACATTTAGACTGAAATGTAATTTCTAGACATCTCATCCTTGGGTGCGACCTATCGATATGTCGTCAAAATCGAGCAGAAGCTCAAACAAAAGATGCGATAATTTGGGCTTGGGAACCCCGGAAAGGTGGCCCCAACCCACAGAAAAAAGGACAGAGAAAATATGGATAGTATCAGGACAACCAGTCCAAGACACAAGCAAAGAAGGACACCAGAAAGACAAAGAAAGATACCAGGAAGTGGTGTGACTTCCATAAGAGCCCTTGGCATAACACTGCTGACTGTCACTCAAAGTAGTCATTGGTGGTCGAAGTGAAAGCCTCTAAATCAAATGTATATTCTGACTCTACGATAGAACCAGAAAGGGTAAGACAGATCATTGAAATGAAACCTAGTGCCACCGTTTCTACCACCAACCTCCAACATGGTTAACCAAACAAGCCAAAAGAAGGAGAGAAACTATTCCACTCATAGATGTGGGTAAAAGGAAGCCTGCTACACTTCAACATTGATGGTAGTAGCCAGAAGAACCTCATTTTAGCAGAGGTCATCAAGTGGATCACCCTACCAACAACTTCACACCCAAAACCCTACACCATTAGATGGCTCTGCCAAGGAAGTTATCTTTGTGTCCACCAACAATGTTGACTATCATATGGCATCAAGACCTTCAAAGATGAGGTATTATGTGATATTGCTCCTCTCAAAGTTTGTGATGTTCTTTTGGGAAAACCTTATTTATGGAAATGTCATCTTGTATATGAATCTAGGTCTCGTAGTGTTATTATTACTTTGAACAGGAAATTGTATAGGATACCCGAGGCAGTCCCACCTAGTTCTATTTCCTTGATCTCTACTAAGCAATGTAGGAAGGTCATCTCTCAGATAAGTAAGTTTGTCTTCTTCATGATTCACTCTCAGAATAAGTGAAATATCACAGCAACATCTAGGGTCTCTATGGTCGACCTCTCTACATAGTAGAAGAAAGTAGATAAGGTCATGGAAGAATACTTGAATATCTTCTCCTCACCTACAGGGGTACATCTGCACTGCCAGATCAAGCACCCCATTGATATCACCCCCAACACACCACTTCCCAATGGGCCAGTATATCACTATTCTTTGTTAGAGAATGAGGATATAAAGATAAAGATCCAAGAACTGCACCAAAATGGGCACATCCATCCCATATCATCACCTTGCAGGAGCGCAATCATGTTTGTATAGAAGAAATATGGAACCTAGTGACTCTATATTGATTATTAGGATCTGTATAAAATCATAGTCGGAAATCGGTAACTGATTCCCTGAATCGATGACCTCATTGATCAATGCATGGGGTCCAAATACTTTACTAAGATTGATCTGAAGTCTGGCTACCACTAGGTACCGATAGAACAGACAGATGTATGGAAGATCACCTTCAAGTCAAAGGAAGGCATTTTTGAATGGTTGGTCATGCCCTTTGGTTTGAAAAATTCTCCAGTCATTTTCATGAGGATGATGGAAAATATCCTACAACCATTCACCAATACTTTTGTAGTGGTGTATCTAAATAAAATTCTAATTTACAACAAGACTTGGATGGAACACTTGCATCATATTCAGGAGGTTCTGCACACCCTGCAGTAGCACAAGCTATACACCAACTTGGAAAAATGATCCTGCAGCATGGACATGGTCCATTACCTGGGCTACATCATTGATCAGCATGGCATACATGTGGATCCAGCCAAGATCGAAGTCATCCATGACTATCCATCCCGAACAAAACTCACTGAGCTTCTGAGCTTCTTGGGCCTTGCCAATTTCTACCGCAAGTTCATGTTTGGATTCTCCCATATTGCATGGGCCCTCAACCAAATAAAAAAGGGTGGTGGTAAGGAGAAATTTGTGTGGGGTCGGTCCCAACATCAAGCGTTCGATGATTTGAAGTAGCGCTTGTGCTCATCCCCAGTACTTTCACTACCAGATCTGTAGCATCCCTTTGAAATTGAGATAGTTGCTTCAGAATTAGCATGACCATCCCATGGCCTATCATAGTGAGACACTGTCAGATACTGTACTTAAGTACCATACTTATGACAAATAAATGTACTCCATTGTACAAGCCTTCCACCAATGGAGACATTACATTCTTGGGAAGGAGACAGTTATCCACACTGATCATAATCCACTATAGTTCATGCAAACACAGGGAAAATTGCAGAATGACTGCCATCAAAAGTGGTCCACATACTTGCAGCAATTCCACCTCAACATCAAGTATAAAATAGGAAGCACCAATCATGTCGCTGATTTCCTTAGCAGACCTCCATTCGCAAAACTCACCATAGTGCTAGACTGTTGCAACCAAAAGACATCTAGATGGCCCCAACTCTATGAGACAGACCCTGAATTTGCCTCCACCTACCAAATGTTGGGTGCAAACACAATTGTCGATAATTTCCATCTTCAGGGTGGGTTTTTGTGTCGTCTAGTCCATATTTGTGTTCCATCAAGTGAGCGAGAGAATCTGATCCAAGAATCCTATTATTTTGGGGTGGTAGGCCACTTTGGCATCGAAAAGACAACAGTGATGCTACAGAAACACTTCTATTGGCCAAAACTTGGACAGGAGGTCAGCAAGTATATCAGGTCATGCACTTCCTGCACTATTTCCAAACTGACCACTAAGAAACAGGGCTTGTACACCCCTCTTATTACTCTTGACATGCCATGGGAATCCATCTCAATGGACTACATGTTGTCCCCACCATCCACCAAGCAGGGAAATGACTGTGTTTTTGTGGTCATTGATCGCTTTTCTAATTTGTTGATTTTGGTTGCCTAGAAGAAGAGTATCACAGGAGAGGCCACTACCAAGATATTCTTTGAACAAGTTTGGGTACATTTTGGAATCCCACAAACCATTTTCTCATATCAGGATAGTAAATTTATCAACACATTCTAGTCGAGCCTCTAGTCACTGCTAGACACCAAGCTCACCAAATCCACGGCCTTCCACCTTCAGACAGATGGTCAAACCGAGGTTGTAAATAGAATGATTGTGCATATCCTTCACATGTATAATTTAAATCACCCTTGCACATGGGATGAGAGCCTTCCCTATGTCCAACATAGCTAAAACCGAGCCCTACATAGCTCAACTGGCCACAACCCCTTTCAGGTAGGGCTACGATTCCAACCATTGGGTCCCATAGATGATGCACTTCTTCTTGCAATCACCTCAACTGACTCATCTCCTTCTCCAACTGAAGCTAACAAATCAACCCAATTCATTGAGTAGATACATCACATCCGCCAATAGGTTCAGGATATGCTACAAAAGTCCAATTACAAGTACAAACAACGCCATGATCAAAATCAGGTGCCACATAAGTTTCAAGTGGGCGACAATGTTTGGTTGCACTTGTAGAAAGAATTCCATACAAGACCCCATTGGAAGCTTCTTCCACTTCATTGTTGGATGTACACTATCACCAAGACTGTGGGGGATAATTCTTTTGAGCTCAACATTCCTTCACCCTTATTTCCCACCACTATTGGACACCTTAGAAGTAGTAGAATAGCTGACACTAACAGAGCTCAAACCTGACTGCATACAACATGCATCGAATGATCATATTGTGGACACATAGATCAATGGAACTTGACAACAAAGGATCCATCTTTATCGAGTCGTCAAAGAAGGGAAGCTCCTGCACCAAGGCAAGTGGCTCACCCGGGGCCAAATTCGACAGAAATTTCCTCATCTGATGGGGGACCTCAATGAACTGGAGACCATTTCTTCCTAAGGAGGGAGGATTGATCCATATGGATATCTATGGCCACCCACCTTTTCCAATTGGCTCAAAAAAAGTTTCTGACAATTTTGGCAATTTACTATTTTTAGCAGTTTTAACTTCCGAGGCCATTTTGAGGGCCTAAATGAAGGTTTTTCGGGATAGATATCCTTAATGATAAAACAAGGCATGATTGAGCCCCCAAAATTAATCTCATTTATGATATCTTTCCAACGGGATATCACATGCCTAAAACGGAGATCGTATGCAAAAGTTACAACCCCGGGAAGTTGATGTACTAACTTACCCAAACGGGTCCCACATGACTTTTGGCGCTTCAACTCCTAGGGTTAGGTTTTTGGAATTCTTGTTCATTGTAAAAATGAATTCATATCCTCATTTTAATTTTATTCTTCTGAATGTGTGCATCCATCACATCTCTTCTCAGAGATAAGACACCACCATTCCAACAATCTTGTTTCCGCTGCATTTTACAGTTTCAACTTATTTCGTTATTGAATAGAAAAGTAGTTTTACTGTATCTCTATTATTTTGTGTTAATCACATGTTAATAATATGTATTCATTTCATTATGCTCATAAAATACATATCAGTGGTATCAGAGCAGTCTACTCCTTGTCATCTTAATGCATGTCCCCAACAAGGTCAGAGTACAAAGAGTTGGGTCTCGAGCTTGTTTCTCTTGAGGACAGAAGCTACACCCAAGAGACCTCTCATGGCGGGAAAAAATAAATATGATGAGACAAGAGATCCTTTCAAACTGTTGGTTGAGGAATCCCTCATGCAACAGAGGAATGAGATGATGGATAGTTTCACACAAATCCTTCGGTGGCTACCAACAATTGATGCATCTTCTTCTAACGGAGGTACCGCCCCCTTCAAGGTACAAATAAACTTTGATTTTCCTATATTTGAAGGTCATATATACGCAGTTGTTGTAGAGAAGTGGTTATATCTACAAGAAGGGTATTTTTCTGTCCATAACTTTTTGAATAGAGAGAAGATTACTTTTGCGCTCCTCAAAGTCGTTCCCCATGTCAAATATTGGTGGGAAACTTTCTGTGAGCAAAAGGAAACAAAGAAAACCTCATTATTTTTAGTCACAACCACTTGGGAATCCTTTAAGGATGCTTTTAAGGAACAATACTACCATGTCGAAAGTTATGATGACCTGTATACCAAATGGACCACACTGCGGGAAGAAAGAGACCAAGCAGTGCCATATTTCACAAATATCTTCCATACCTTGTGCACCAAGCTAGGTATCAAATATTTGGAGAAAAATCTAGTGCTCAAGTGTCGCGATGCTTTGCATAGATACATTCAGACCAAAATGGAATTTCAGGACATCTCATCCCTGGGTGCGGCCTACCAATATCTTGTCAAAATTGATCAGACACTCAAACAAAAGACATGACAATTTGGGCCTAGGAACCCCTCAAAACAAAAGTTGAGAAAGGGAGGCCCCAACCAACAGAACAAAGTACATATAAAATATGGAGTATCAGGACAACTAGTCCAATACGCAAGCAAAGAAGAACACCAGAAAGACAAAGAAAGATAGTGGGAAATGGTGTGACTTCCATAAGAGCCCTTGGTATAACACTACTAATTGTCACTCAAAGCAGTCATTGATGGTCGAAGTGAAATCCTCTGAATCAGATGCAGATTTTGACTCTGAGCCAGAACCAGAAAGGGGAATATGAATCATTGACGCGGAACCTAGTGCTACTGTTGCTACCACCAATCTCCATCTTGGTGAACCAGACGAGCCAGAAGAAGGAGAGTGACTCTTCCATTCACATATGTGGGTAAAAGGCACCTCGATGTACTTCATCATTGATAGAGGTAGCTAGAAGAACCTCATCTCAGTAGAGGTCATCAAGCGACTTGCCTTCCAACAACGTTGGACCCACAATCCTACACCATTGGATGGCTTCACCAAGGAAGCTATCTCTACATCAGCCGACAATGCCAATTGTCATAATTCATCAAGCCCTTCAAATATGAGGTATTATATGATGTTTCTCCTCTCGAAGTTTGTGATGTTCTTTTGGTCCAAACGTATTTATGGAAACGTCATGTTGTATATGAGTCTAGGCCTCATAGTGTTATTATTAATTTGAACAATAAATTGTACAGGATACCCGAGGTAGTCCCACCTAGTGCTATTTCCTTTATCTCTGCTAAGTAATGCAAGAAGGTCATCTCTCAAATGGGGAAGCTTGTATTCTTCATGATTCGATCTCAAAATAAGAGAAATATCACAACCACATATAAGGTCTCTCCTACTGACCTCTCCACACAACAGAAGAAAGTAGATAAGGTCATGGAAGAATAATCGAATATCTTATCCTCACCTATAAGGGTACCTTTGCACTACCAGGTCAAGCACCCCATCGATCTAACCCCTGGTGCACTGTTGCCCAATGGGACAATCTATCATCGTTCTTTGTTAGAGAATGAGGAGATCAAGTGACAGATCCAAGAACTACTCCATAAGGGGCACATCCATCCCAACTCATCACCTTGCAGGAGCCCAATCATGTTGGTACAGAAGAAATATGCATCCTAGCGACTATGTATTTATTACTAGGCTCTGAATAAAATCACAGTCAGAAATCGATACCCAATTCCCTGAATCAATGACCTCCTTGATCAACTCATGGGGGCCAAATACTTCAGTAAGATTGATCTAAAGTTTGGCTACCACCAGGTCCCGATAGAACAGACAAATGTATGGAAGACCGCCTTCAAGTCAAAGGAAGGCCTTTTTGAATGGTTGGTTATGCCCTTCGGTTTGACAAATGCTCCAGCCACTTTGATGAGTATGATGGATGATATCTTGTGACCATTCACCAATACTTTTGTAGTGGTGTATATGGATGACATTCTAATTTATAGCAAGACTCGGGTCGAACACTTGCATCATATTTAGTAGGTTCTGCACACCTTGTGGCAGCCCAAGCTATATGCCAACCTGGAAAAATTCTCCTTCGCCATGGACAGGGTCCATTACCTGGGCTACATCATTTATCAACATGGCATACATGTGGATCCAACCAAGATCTAATTCATCTGTGACTATCCATCCCAAACAACACTCACTAAGGTTAATAGCTTCTTGGGCCTTACCAATTTCTACCATAGGTTCATGTTGAGATTCTCCCATATTGCATGGGCCCTCAGCCAAATAAACATGGGTGGTGGTAAGGAGAAATTTGTGTGGGGTAGGTCCCAACAACAAGTCTTCAATGATATGAAGCAACACTTGTGCTCAGTCCTAGTACTTTCACCTTGATCCCCCATTATTGATCCCCCAAAATGAATCTCCTCGATGATACCTTTCCAATGGGCTATCACACGCCTAAAACGAAGATCGTATAAAAAAAGTTATGACCCCAGGAAGTTGATGTACTAACTTACCCAAATGGGGCCCACATGACTTTTGGCGCTTCATCTCCTAGGGTTAGGGTTTTGGATGTCTAGGGTTTTTGGCATTTCTGCTTATTGTAAAAATTCCTTCATAGCCTCATTATAATTTTCTTCTTGTGAATGCGTGATGCCGTCACATCTCTTCTCAGAGATAAGCTGCCACCATTCCAGCAAGCTTGTTTCCATTGCATTTTACAGTTTCATCTTATTTCATTATTGAATAGAAAGCTAGTTTTACTGTATCTCTATTGTTTTGTGTTAAGAAGTTGTTAATAATATGTATTCATTTCATTCTTCTCATAAAATATGGATCAATGGTATCAGAGCGGTCTGTTCCTTGTCGTCTTAATGCATGTCCCCAATGAAGTTGGAGTACAAAGAGTTGGGTCTTGAGCTTATTTCTTTTGAGGAAAGAAGCTCTCGCACGCCCAAGTGACCTCCCATGGTAGGAGAAAATAAATATTATGGGATAGGAGATCCTTTCAAATTGTTGATTGAGGAAGCCCTCACACAATAGAGGAAGGAGATGATGGATAGTTTCATGTAAATCCTTCGGCGACTACCAACAGGTGATGCATATTCTTCAAATGGAGGCGTTGCCCCCTTCAAGGTACAAATAAAAGTCAATTTTCCTATATTTGAAGGTGATATAGACGAAGATTCTATAGACAAGTGGTTGAATCTACTAGAAGGGTATTTTTCTGTCCATAACTTTTCGAATAAAGAAAATATTACTTTTGCGCTCCTCAAAGCGATTCCCTATGTCAAAGATAGGTGGGAAACTTTTTGTGAGCAAAAGGAAATAGAGGAAACCTCATTATTTTTAGTCACAACCACTTGGGAATCCTTCAGTGATGCTATTAAGGAACAATACTACCCTATCAAAAGTTATGATGACCTGTATACCAAATGGACCACACTGCGTCAAGAAAAAGACCAAGCAGTGCTAGATTTCACAAATATCTTCCATACCTTGTGCACCAAGTTGGGTATCAAATATTTGGAGTGACATCTAATGCTCAAGTATCATGTCACTCTGCATATATAGATCCAGAATGAAATGGAATTTATAGACATCTCATCCTTGGGCATGACCTACCGATATGCCTTCAAAATCGAGCAGAAGCTCAAACAAAAGACGTAGAAATTTGGGCCTGGAAACCCCTCATAACAAAAGCCAGGAAAGGGTGGCCCCGACCCACCAAATAAAGGACAGATCAAATATGGGAAGTATCAGGACAACCAGTCCAAGCCACAAGCAATGAAGGACATCGGAAAGACAAAGAAAGATATCGGGAAGTGGTGCAACTTCCATAAGATCCCTTGGCATAACACTGTTGACTGTTGCTCAAAGAAATCACTGGTGGTCGAAGTGAAAGATTTTGAATTAGATGCATATTATGACTCTAAGACAGAACTAGAAAGGGGAAGATGAATCATTGACATGGAACCCAGTGCCACCATTGCTACCACCAAGCTCTAACCTGGTGAACCAGACAAGCCAGAAGAAGGAGAGCGCCTCTTCCATTCACAGATGTGGGTAAAAGGAACCCCGATACACTTCATCATTGATAGCGATAGGCAGAAGAACCTCATCTCTATAGAGGTCATCAAGTGGCTAGCCCTGCCAACAATGCTGCACCCACAACCATACACCATTGGATGGCTCCGCCAAGGAAGCGATCTTCGCGTCAACCAATAGTGCTGACTATCATAGGGAATCAAGCCCTTCAAAGACGAGGTATTGTGTGATGTTGCTCCTCTCAAATTTTGTTATGTTCTTTTGGGCCAACCTTATTTATGGAAACATCATTCTATATATGAGTCTAGGCCTTGTAGTGTTATTATTACTTTGAACAGGAAATTGTACAGGATAGCCAAGGCAGTCCCAGCTAGTGTTATTTCCTTGATCTCTACTAAGCAATGTAGGAAGGTCATCTCTCAGATGGGGAAGTTTGTCTCCTTTGTGATTCACTCTCAGAATAAGTGAAAGATCATAGCCACATCCAGGGTCTCTGTTGTTGAACTCTCCACACAGCAGAAGCAAGTAGATAAGGTTGTGGAAGAATACTCAGATATCTTCTCCTCACCTACAGGGGTACCTCTGCACCACTACCCAATGGGCCAATCTATCGTCACTCTTTGTTATAGAATGAGGAGATCAAGCGATAGATCCAAGAACTTCTCCACAAGGGGCACATCTACCCCAGCTCATCACCTTGTGGGAGCCCCTTCATGTTGGTATAGAAGAAATATGGAACCTGGCGACTCTATATTGATTACCAGGCTCTAAATAAAATCATAGTCAGAAAATGGCACTCGATTCCCATAATCAATGACCTCCTTGATCAACTCATGGGGGCCAAATACTTTAGTAAGATTGATCTTAAGTCTGGCTACCACTAGGTCTCGATAGAAAAAATAGATGTATGGAAGACCACCTTCAATTCAAAGGAAGGCCTTTTTGAATGGTTGGTCATGCCCTTTGGTCTGAAAAATTCTCCAGCGACTTTCATGAGGATGATGGACGATATCCTATGACCATTCACCAATAATTTTGTAGTGGTGTATCTGGATGACATTCTAATTTACAGTAAGACTTGGGCCGAACACTTGCAGCATATTCAGCAGGTTCTGCACACCCTGCGACAACACAAGCTATATGCCAACTTGGAAAAATGCTCCTTCAACGTGGATAGGGTCCATTACCTAGGATACATCATTGATCAACATGGTGTACACATGGATCCATCCAAGATCCTAGTAATCTGTGATTGGCCAGCCCCAACAACACTCACTGAGCTTCAGAGCTTCTTGGGCCTTGCCAATTTCAACCATAGGTTCATGTTGGGTTTATCCCATATTGCATGGGCCCTTAGCCAAATAAAAAGAGGTGGTGGTAAGGTGAAATTTGCGTGGGCCTGGTCCCAACAACAAGAATTCAATGATTTGAAGCAACACTTGTGCTCAGCCCCAGTACTTTCACTACCATACCTGCAACATCCTTTTGAGATCGAGACAGATGCTTCAGACTATGCTGTGGGCATCGTTCTCACTTAGCACAACCACCCTATGGCCTATCATAGTGAGACACTATTAGATAATGTTTGTAAGTACCCTACTTATGACAAAGAAATGTACTCTATTGTGAAAGCATGGGGCCAGTGGAGACATTACATTCTTGGGAAGGAGACAGTCATCCACACTGATCATAAGCCATTGTAGTTCATACAGACACAGGGAAAATTGCAGAATGACCACCATCAAAAGTGGTCCACATACTTGCAGTAATTCCACCTCAACATCAAGTATAAAATAGGAAGCACCAATTGCGTCATTGATTGTCTCAGCAGACCGCCAATCACGACACTCACCATGGTGCTAGACTCTTGCGGCCATGAGACATCTAGATGGACCCAACTCTATGAGACAGACCTTGACTTTTCCACCACCTACCAAATGTTGGGTGCAAATGCAGTTGTCGATAATTTCTATCTTTAGGAAGGGTTGTTGTGTCGTCTGGGCCATATCTGTGTTCCATCAAGTGAGAAAGTGAAGCTGATCTGGGAAGCCCACTATAGTCGGGTGGCAGGACACTTCGGCGTTGAAAAGACATTGGCGATGCTACATAAACATTTCTACTAGACGAAACTATGACAGGAGGTCATCAAGTATATCAGGTCTTGCACTGCCTGCGCTATTGCCAAACTGACCACTAAGAAACAGGGCCTGTACACCCCTCTTCCTACTCTTGACAGGCCATGGGAATCCATCTCAATGGACTACATGCTGGGACTCCCATCCACCAAGCGGGGAAATGACTGTGTTTTGTGGTTGTTAATCACTTTTCTAAGATGGCGATTCTAGTTGCTTGGAAGAAGAGCATCACAGTGGAGGCCACTACCAAGCTCTTCTTTGAACGAGTCTGGGTACATTTTGGAATCCCACAAACCATTGTCTCATATTGGGATAGTCAATTTCTCATCACATTTTGGTCGATCCTCTATTCATTGTTGGACACCAATCTCACCAAATCCATGGCCTTCCACCCCCAGATGAATGGACAAACTGAGGTTGTAAATCGAATGAATGTACATATCCTTCGCATGTATAATTCAAAGAACCCTCGCACATGGGATGAGAGCCTTCCCTATGTCTAGCATAGCTACAATTGAGCCCTGCATAGCTCAACCAGCCACAGCCCCTTTCAAGTGGAGTTGGGATTCCAACCACTGGGACCCATAGATGTTGCACTTCCCCTTGCGGTCACCTCAACCGACTCATCTCCTACTCCAATTGAAGCTGATAAAGCTACCCAGTTCATTGAGCAGATCCATCACATCTATCAACAGGTTAAAGATATCCTACAGAAATCCAATGACAAGTACAAACAACGCCATGATCAACATCGAGTGCGCATAAGTTTCAGGTGGGTGACAAAGTTTGGTTGCACTTGTAGAAAGAACATCTTACGGGACCCCATTGGAAGCTTCACCCACTCCGTTATGGGTTGTAAACTATCACCAAGTCCATGGGGGATAATGATTTTGAGCTCAACATTCCTCCTTTCCTTGGTCTACACCTAGTGCTCAACGTGGATCTCCTTCACCCTTATTTCCCACCATTATTGGACACCTCAGAAGTAGCAGAACAACTAACACCAACAGAGCTCAACCCCAAATTCCTACAATAGGCATCCAATGAGAAAATTGTGGACAGATAAATCAAGGGAACTTGACAACAAAGGATCCATCTTTATCATGTTGTCAAAGCAGGGCAGCTCCTACACCAAGGCAAGTGGCTCACCCGGGGCCAAATTCAACAGAAATTTCCTCATCTGATGGGGAAACTCAATGCAATGGAGACCATTGCTTCCTAAGGAGGGAAGATTGATCTAGATGAATATTGGTGGCCAACCACCTTTTCCAACTGGCTCAAAACAATTTTCTGACAATTTTGGCAATTTACTATTTTTAGCAGTTTTAACTTTCAGGGCCATTTTGAGGGCCTAAATGAAGGTTTTTTGGGATAGATCTCCTCAATGACAGTTGAAGGCATGATTGAACCCCCAAAATGAATATCCTCTATGATACCTTTCCAATGGGCTATCACACGCCTAAAACGAAGATCGTATACAAAAGTTACGACCTCTGGAAGTTGATGTACTAACTTACCCAAACAGGGCCGACATGACTTTTGGCGCTTCATCTCCTAGGGTTAGGTTTTTGAATGTCTAGGGTTTTTGGAATTCCTTCTTATTGTAAAAATTCCTTCAGATCCTCATTGTAATTTTCTTGTTGCAAATGCATGATGTTGTCACATCTCTTCTCCGAGATAAGCCACCACCATTCCAACAAGCTTGTTTCCACTGCATTTTATAGTTTCAACTTATTTCATTATTGAATAGAAAACCAATTTTACTGTATCTCCATTATTTTTTGTTAAGAACCTGTTAATAATTTGTATTCATTTCATTCTTCTCATAAAATCTGGATCACCACTACCTACCAAATGTTGGGTGCAAATGCAGTTGTTGATAATTTCCATCTTCGGGATGGGTTGTTGTGTCGTCTGGACCATATATGTGTTCCATCAAGTGAGAAATAAAAGATGATCTAGGAATACCACAATAGTTCTGTGGTAGGACACTTTGATTTCAAAAATATAGTGGCAATGCTACAGAAACATTTCTACTAGTTGAAACTTCGACATGAGGTCAACAAGTATATCAGGTCCTGCACTTCTTGTGCTATTGCCAAACTGACCACTAATAAATAGGGCATGTACACCCCTCTTCCTACTCTTGATAGGCCATGGGAATCCATCTCAATGGACTACATGTCAGGTCTCCCATCCACCAAGCAGGGAAATGACTGTGTTTTTTTGTTTGTTGATCGCTTTTCTAAATGGAGATTATGGTTGTCTGCAAGAAGAGAATCACAATAGAGGCCACTGCCAAGCTCTTCTTTGAACGAGTCTGTGTACATTTTTGAATCCCAAAAACCATTGCCTCAAATCGGGATAGTCAATTTCTCAACACATTCTATTCAAGCCTCTAGTCACTACTGCACACCAAGCTCACCAAATCCATGACCTTCAACCCCAAGACAGATGGCCAAACCAAGGTTGTAAATTGAATGATTATACATATCCTTTTCATGTATAATTCAAAGCACCCTCACACATGGGATGAGAGCCTTCCCGATGTCCATCATGGCTACAACTGATCCCTACATAGCTCAACCAGCCATAGCCCCTTTGATATGGGGTTGGGATTCCAACCATTGGGTCCCATAGATGTTTCACTTCCCGTTGTGGTCACCTCGACCAACTCATCTCTTGCTCCAACTGAAGCTGACAAAGCCACCTGGTTCATTGAGAAAATCCAGCACATCTAGCAACAAATTCAAGATATCCTATAGAATTCCAATGACAAGTACAAACAATGCCATGATCAATAATGGGTCCCACATAATTTTCAGGAGGGTGACAAAGTTTGGTTGCACATGCAAAAAATACGCCTTATAGGATCCCATCGAAAGCTTCTCCCACTCTTTTATGGGCTGTAAACTATCACCAAGGCCATGGGGGATAATTCTTTTGAGCTCAACATTCCTCCCTTCCTTGGCCTACACCCAGTGCTCAATGTGGATCTCCTTCACCCTTATTTCCCACCATTATTGGACACCTCAGAAGTAGTAGAACATCTAACACTAATAGAGATCAACCCTGACTGCATACAACAATCATTTGTTATAACCCTAAATTGCACCACATATGCTTACCTGGCATCAGACCAACTCATTTCCCTTCTTTTCCAAAACTCTGTTGAACAACTCTTTGAAAATCCTCTTGTGTAAAGTCCCATGCACCCTAACCCATTACTGCACGTGTGTACACGCTGGCTAGATCACAACAGCCCATGTGTACCTACTAAAGCATGAAAAAAGGAAAGTTGTTGACAGAACAAAAAGCTATGGGTGAGTTAACTGAAACTCCCGGCCATGCATGGCCAAGGGTTTGTCCAAAACCCTATCTCCTTCTAGCCTATAAAAGAAGGGGTAGGGGTACCATTTGGAAGAGGAAAAAATATAGCGAAGAAACTCTGCTCATTGTCCCAACCCTTTAGCCTTTCCTCATGCAAAAGGAGATTTAACGTAAAGTAGTTGAAGAACAAAAGAAGAGGAGCCTAGGATCAAGTTCAAGGAGCGGTGGTCGGTCTCATCTTTTGTAAGTTGATTCACTTTACGTAATAAAAAGAATGCTTTTCCCATCCCAATTCATGAGCTATTTATATTTTGATTGATTTATGTTTGATTTCTAACCCTTGAGTATAGAAGTAGCATGCATGCATAGTTTTTGTTTGTCTTAAGTGCAGGTCATCTTTGGAAGGAGCAGCACAAACAAGTAATCAAGAACAATAGAGGATCGACATCAAACACTGGTAATAAGGTAGGTGGTCCTTTTCCATGCATTTACTAAGAAAAAGGGATTTAAATATTGGGATGTAGGTAAAAAAGTAGTTTGTATTCGGTCAAATCTGCATGCAAATTCTAACCCTAATTTGCTAGTCCGTAGGGTGTTTTTCCCAACAAGAGAATTGGCGACCATACTGGGGAGAATACTCCTTAGGGTTCCTGGATTTATTTAAGTTTATGGGTAGTTTAAAGATTAGGTTTTATATTTTTTCTTTGCTTGTCTTTTCTTTTTCTATAAGGTTTAAGCTAGTAGGGAGTTTGGTTTTCGATACCAGTTTTCCCTGAATTTTTCTTGACTGTATTTTTCAGAACACACAGAGGTACACACGGCCTACAGAAGGCCTGAACGTGTGTACCCACACCCTATCCTCTAACAGCCCATGTGTGAATGCTAGCTGTAGAGATAGCAGTAACGTGTAGGATTTCAGAGAACCTTAGAGGCAGTCCTCCTCTTCCCTGTCAGAATCACACATTCTCAGGGGGTTTTATGGAATCCTGTCTGAGTCTTGATTGTTAACAGTCCTATCTCATATTTCTTTTTTTTTGCCTTATTTTTCCTTGAATTATTTGTTTTTTCTGTTAGAAAGAGTATTCAAGCCTTCAAGGGATCCTGGTTATCAATACCAGAGGCCTCTTCCTGGTCTGAACTGTCGGTTTTCATATTTTTTCTTAGAATTTAGATATACACGCGACTTGTACAAGGTCAGCCTGCATGTACACATTCTTTGTATCTGGTCAGCACGTGTTTGCACGCATGTTGTTTGAGTGACAGTAGCATGCTTGTACATGCTACTTTTTATTCAGGGTGGGGCAGTCATCTCCTCCTTTGATAAGAAGTATTCCTCTCAGGTGTTTGAATCTATGTTTGAACAGTCAGTATCTTAGGCTTCATCTTACCCTTAGCCTACTTTTTCTCAGTTAAAAGTTGACAGAAAAATAAAAAATAAAAAATAAAAAAATTGTTATATGTTTTTTAGACAAGTGTGAGAGTCATTGTTTTTTCAATTGCCTTTGTGTGATTCTTTAATTTGATTCTTTGTGATATATGCTTTAAGACATAATTCTTTTTCTTGGTTTTTTTCTTGTCGGTATTTTCCCTTTCTTGCTTTGCTAGCACGTAAATAAAATAAAATAAAAATCTCTTTTCATTTTCTTCTTTGGTTGAAGAGTGTGTTTCTTCATCATTATCTAGGGAAAAGTATTTTATTTCGTAAGTTTTTGCAGTTCACTTAGATCATAAGTAGATCGTAGTCAAGCAAAAATCCTTTGAGTTTGTTGTCCAAAATCTTAGAAAAATTAAAAATCTTTCTTTGTGAAAAGTTGTTGAAATTTTGCATTTCGCAAAAGTTTTTTGTTTCCAGATTTTTCATTCATTTTTTCTTTCATATTTCACACATCATCAGTTTCACCCTCATACCCCTTGATGTAAGAAAAATCCATAAAAGCAACGTTAATTTTAAGATCTACTAGACTTTTATGTTTGTAGGGTTCACAAACTAGTTAAGGACTAGGGCCTTGGATTAGGTTGGAGAGGAAACTCTTTAAGGCCATTCAAAACCAAACATTAGAGTCTGAGATAGGGAGTGTCTATGTCCAGTTTCATGGAATTTATCTGGGATCCCCTTATAACACAGGGGATAAAAATGAGGTTGCGTGCAGAAAGGTAGCGGAGATAACCCCTCCAAAGTCGGACCAATCGTAGTGGAGAACACATATAGAGGGCTTGTTTTGGGATTCTGTCGTTTACATTTTCCACGGGGCTTCGTGGGTCTCGAATCCATTTTAGGTCCTCAGTTGTATTTCGGACCATTTTCTCTCAATACCCTTGACAGGTTTTGGGCTCGATACCCTTTTCATTGTGGTCTACCTAACTTTCGACTGTACCCGCCTGGTGACTGTTCGCGTGCTGGCAACCTAGTTGCCAATATTTTTAGGGAAATACACAGGTGACTGTGGGGGTATACCATGATACCTAGGACAGACATCAGGCCATGCTTTGTATATTATACCAAGAGGGTGCTTCCATGTTCGAATTTCACTTGCACCGGTAAGTTTCTCTAGTGTTGGTTGTTGTAACTGTTCTTCCAAATAGTTTAGTGATTGCTTGTCTTATCTTTTAGGGGCTTCTTTTTTAGTGTGTGTTACTTTTGAACGTTTAGAATACCTTAGCATGTCTATATTCTCACATAGTGGAGGATCTCGAGCTCCACCGATAACGAAGGATTCTTGGCCTACCGCCAGTTACACTAGAGCCACCCCACCACCATTAAGGTGGAAGCTATACCAACAAGGGTCTTTTGAAGCGACTGGGTTACAAACCTTTGTGCCCGAACAAATCCCAGAGGAATCAACCATTTTTAACCTTGAAGCATCCGCTCTTGGCTTGGTTGAAACCCCAACCATTGATATCTTGGCACTGTTTATTGTACCAATCCAATTTCATGAACACCAAACAGTGCCTCATAGAGCAATGGAAACAAATGTTGTTACTCCTTATGGGATTTTGTCAATCCCCATCACAGTTACCACCATAGGAGAGTCATATCTTAACCTACTATCGTTATTCTGAGCCACCATGGTCTCAGCCACAACTATGTCACACAATGGACTGAACCCGTCTATGGTGGTGGCCACAACTCCGTTCACACCTAGTGCGACAGGCCCTACGTTCTCATATGGTATGCCTAGTTCAGGTACAAGTCCTGTACTAACCTACTCCACTTTATAGACTTTGGGTCTGGGGGCAGGGAGCTCTAGCGCTCCTCTACAAGGTCACCTTGGGGGCACTCCTGTCCCTTTTAATGCTTTTCCTTACGCAGGAGGTCATATCTCTCCTTCATCCCCTTCGCTTGGGGGTCCACATCAGCAATCCATTGGGCAACCTACACACAATAGTTTATTTGGAGTTGGGAGTCATGGACCACCTGTGCACAGTATGCCGATAGGTTCGACACCATTTTCTTGGAATGAAAAATTTGGTAACAACACTTTCTCATCCATCGCTTTCCCATATGGGGGCAGCCCCAATTTTTGGACAATCTACTCCTATGCAGGGTACTATTCCTGCACAGGGGGCACACATAACAGGACCTTGGAATTCAGGACAAGGATCTATTCCCTCCTCCGGAATGCCATTCTGGGGTAATTCTTTCAACAGTCAATGGAACCCCGAACAGACCACTATGCCTCTCTCTGCAGGACCGGCATGGGGTAATCCTTCCCAAATTCCTGCGAATATAATGCATGACCAACACTCTATGTCCTTTTTGGGAAAACAGCCGATGATATCTCCACAGATGGAAAATCCTTACACTAGTTAGGGCCATGGTTTTTACCAGAACTTGGGCCAGCAACCAAACTTTTCCTGGCAACCTAGTGCTAGTCAAACTCCAGGACCCTTTTTCCCAGATTATCAGCAGCAACCCAAACTACCATTCTTGGCGACTTTACACTTGCGATATTTGACAAGGTTGTTGAATGATCCTATTTGTCACAATCTAGGTTGGCCTCCTATGTCGATGAAGTTGCCTTCGGACATTCCAAAGTTCGAGGCCAAGCCTAATGAAGATCCAGGTGATCATGTGACTACCTTTCATCTTTGGTGCTCATCTAACTCATTTAAATATGACTCCATACAGTTGCGATTGTTTCAACGTACTCTTATTGGGAGTGCCAAGAAATGGTACATTGAGCTCGATCGCTCAAGATACTCTTCTTTTGGTGAACTGGTGATGGCCTTCCTTAACCATTTCTAGTTACCTATGAGATATGACGCTGGCATAGAGTTTCTCGCCAATTTCGAACAGACAACATCGGACCATATCTCTCATCATATCCAACAGTTGAGACGCCGGAAGAGTTTAATCAAAGTACCAGCCCCACTAGCATTCCTACTTGAGTGGTTCCTTAAGTCTTTGGTCCCATAGTTATCCAAAGATGTTGTGACATCTGGAGTTTTCTCCAAAGAATATGCCATCATGAGGGCTCAACAGTTTGAGCTCATCTATTCTTATTCTTGTTTATTATACAACATCTTGCCAGATGCGCTATGTTCGATACTGGATAAAACTAGACAGAGATATGGACCACATACCGATGGTATTGTGGGTTCAGCACAAACCAAGCCCGCTGAGCAATTGACAAAATAGTTGCAACATGTATCCATACAACACACAGTGGCCAGCCAAACTACTACTTTGGCTATTCCCCCTACCCAAACGTTGGAAGTACACACCGTGCATTCAACTAACCCAAAGGCCACCCAACAGCCTGAAGGGAAGAAAAAACAATGAAAGAAGGGTAAGGGGGATAAAAAACCCATTGATAATGCTAGCAGGGACAACACGGAAAAATGGAAGGTGAGGTATCTGTGCAACTTGTGCGTGGAAGACCACCCAACCCATCTTTTTCCTCGACTTGCAGAGGCTCAAAAAATTTTCACACAGCAACAACAAGCAATGTTGACTAATCCCTTTCAACATGGGAAGAATCTAACTCAAGCCTCTACAAGCACAGAAGGGGGCAGCCAAGAAACCTGCCCACCTCCAAACAATCCCTCATTCGTGAATGTATATATGGTTAGGGGTGATGTTTTCATATCAACTAGAGCACATGACTATAGTAAACCAAATGCTTCTGAGAAGGGTAAAGAAGTTGATCTCCCATCTCTTCCTCTATAGATTAAGAAGACATTAGGAGAAACAATGAAACACATTCCAAAGGGTGCATTTAAAAAATCTTCTCACAACCCAAACACAAGGGTCACCCAGAATTACTCTGTGGTGGAGGATTTGTCACAAACCCCTTGTGCGATGTCTACTTTGGAGGTCCTCCAAAGCTTCCCTGCTCAGAGGAAATCCTTGTTAACCACGTTGGGCTCTACTGAGACTTGTAATCCAGGCACCATCATGTTAGATACAACTGACTTAAAACCTTGTCTGCCTTACCACGTCGCGTTTCAGATAGTAGTGGCTCATCCCACGAAAACTTTTACTTGGAATATCTTTCGCACGGTGGTCGACGAGGGCACCTCAACATGTGTTATGTTGTTAGCATGCTAGAAGGCCATTGGCCAGTCTGTTTTGTCTCCAGCACCTACTTTCCTCACTACTTTCGACGGTCATTCATTCTGACCACATGGCATCGTTCCTTCTTTCCCCATGCAGTTAGAAGAGAAAGATGTCTGTGTCAAATTCGAGGTAGTCGATGCTCCCCTTGACTATAACCTCTTGTGAGGACAGAGTTGGACTTATGCTATGCAAGATTTGGTTGCTACAGGTTTTTGAGTCTTGTTGTTTCCACATGAGGGTCGGATAGCGACCATCGATCAACTATCTTTCTCCAGACCTGACCCAGCTTTGGGGGCATCCACGGTCCCGATGATTGATAATCCTCAACCAGGTGTCGTTAACGTAGGAGTTCATTTGTGCCCATCCTTGATGGGTACTTTCGATTTCCCACCTCCTCATGACGATATCAAATTTATATCTAATCACCATAAGGTTGAGATTTTTCAAGTTTCGTCGTTCCCCATGACTTACTTTGAGTATCCTTGGATTCTTCCTTCCCCATCAGCCACGATGGATGAGACAGTGCACACATGCATGTCCATGCCCTTGTCTATTGCTGAGATAGTGTACTCTTTAGTCCAGCAAGCTTCAGCTAACCCTGATCCGACTCCTGCACAAGAGTTAGATCCACTTCTAGAGCCTATTTGGGCTCAGGGTTCTCTCTCTAATGTCAATTCATTAGACTTAGTCTTGCCTTTTGACGAAGCAGTAATCGAAGTAATGACTAGTCTAGACAAACCATGGGAAGATATTCATCACAAATCATATTTTGTCCCAGAGTTAAGCCGAATCAAAGCAGGAGAATTCATCATTACCATAACGGGAGATCAGTCGTGTCCTATCAATATCTTAGCTACGCAGGAAATTTATGCTGAGGACAATATGGAAAATATCGCTGAAACTATACCCATCAACATCTCTCGAAACCATGGCATCATGGAGAATGTCTTCATTGGAGCAGATTGCTCCCCCGAAGAGATTCAAATTTACACGGATCTTTTCAAAGAATTCTGCGACATTTTTGCCTGGTCTTATGAGGAAATGCTAGGTATCGATCCGAAAATAGTTGAACATAAAATCACAACATATCCTGATCCCAAGTATGTTCGACAAAAACTTCGTCTAGTCAATCCCAAGAAAGCAATAGCCATCAAGATTGAGCTTGAGAAATTGCTAAAGGCAGGTTTTATTTATCCTATCCATATGACTCAATGGGTGTCAAATCCTGTGTCGATCAATAAAAAACAAGGCACGATTTGTGTATGTACTGTATCCATGATTTAAACAAGGCATGTCCCAAAGATAATTTTCCAACACCATTCATTAACCAGATCATTGATGAATGTGCCGGTTGTGAAGCCTTTTCTTTCATGGATGGTTTTTAGAGATATAATCAAATCCAAATAAAACCCAAAGACCAACATAAAATGGCATTCATTTTTCCGTGGGGTACATTCTCATATCGTAAGATTCCTTTTGGCCTTAAAAATGCTAGAGCTTCATTCCAGTGGTCCATTTCTTTTGCTTTTCATGACCTCAAGCATATAGTCGAGGCCTATCTAGATGATTTAGAATCACACTCTCGCAAGCAAACGGATCATCCCACACACCTTAGACTAATCTTTGAACGTTGTCGCTACTTTAGGATTCTCTTGAATCCAAACAAGTGCAGCTTCTACATAATGTCAGGACGTTTGTTAGGTTTCATCATATCAACAATAGGGATCATGGTCGATCCTCTTAAGGTGGAGGTAATAATCTAGTCTCCCCCCCATGCACAATCTTAAAACTTCAGAGTCTACAAGGAAAGGAAAAATTCTTATGACGCTTCATCGCCAACTATGCTGAAATCACCAAGGGCTTTATGCATTTACTAAAGAAAGATGTTCCTTTTTTCTGGGAAGAAGATGCTCAATTCTCTTTTGATGCATTAAAACACGCCCTCACAACCGCACCTCTGCTATGGCCACCTAACTATAACAAATATTTCTTATTATATATAGCCATCGCAGAGTCAACCATTGGCATGGTTTTAGTTTAGGAAGATGATTCGTTCTCAGAACACGTGATCTATTACCTGAGCTAAGGCCTCGTAGGAATGGAACTCAATTATTCTCATATCGAAAAACTTGCATTAGAAGTAGTTCATGTTGTTCAATGGTTCCGTCACTATGTTCTGTTTCACAAGACCACCGTCATTGTTGTCATGAATCCATTCCAGTACATGTTGACACGACGAGTTATAGGCAAAAAAATCAGTATATGGATAGTCATCCTCCAAGAATTTGACTTAGACTTCATTTCAGCAAAGTCCAAGAAGTCATTGGTCTTCGCAGAGCTTATTTCGAAACTTTTGGTTGAGTTAGGTGACGTTGTGCCTGAGGAATTGCCTATCCGGATAGATATTTTTTGATTTCATCTTCAGACCCCTGGTATGGAGATATACTTATCTATCTCCATACTTTGAAATGCCCCACCCCTGCTTCTCGTGAAGAGCATCAATGGATACGCCATCAGGATAAAAATTATCTCATACTCGATTATACGTTGTATCGGAGAGGTGTAAACTGCACCTTACGTCGATGTCTCACTCATGAGGAGGCCATCATCGTGCTCAACGATTGATATAATGGAGCTTGTGGCAGTCATTTATCTAGGTTGGCAACAGCCCAAAAGATTCTATGAGCAGGTTACTTTTGGCCGACACTTATCAAAGATTGTATCGAATCAGTCAAGAAGTGCCATCTGTGCCAAATCTTCCCTCGGAAGATGAGGTCACATCCCACTCCTATATTTCCTGTCATCACAGTTGGTCCCTTCACTAAGTGGGGGATTGATTACACTACATGAAACCCCCCTTCAGCAAGGGGGCATGACTATATCATCATAGTTGTCGACTACTTCACTAAGTGGGTCGAAGCTATGCCAACTTTTAAAGATGATGGAGAGACTGCAACTCTCTTCTTATTCAACCAGATCATAGCAAGGTTCAGCGTCCTGAGAGAGATTGTCACTGACCATGGTAGTCACTTTTAGAACCAAATGACGACTGAATTAACATCAAATCTTGGGTTATGGAAGGAGGATTCATCACCTTACTACCCCCAAGCCAATGGGCAGGTGGAAGCTGTAAACAAAACTCTTAATATTATTCTACAACAAACTATCAACTCAGCTAAGTCAAATTGGCATTTGATGTTATACTTGCCATTATGGGCTTACCAAACATCTATTAATACTGCAATTGGTTTCTCACCTTTTCAACTCATCTACGGGCTGGAGGCAGTCTTGCCCATCGAATGTCAAATCCCATCTCTAAAATTGGGAGTACAATTATTGCCAGACACTTCTCTGCTTGAAGAACGGTTAGTACACCTTGAGAAACTCAATGAGAAGTGTCATGATGTGGCCCTGGCCAATGAGGCTCACAAACATAAGGTCAAGTGTCAGTATGATAGGTCTGTTCATCCTCGTATTTTCTCTGAGGGCGACCTTGTTCTGGTCTATGACCAAGATAAGGACCCCCTAGGAGCAGGAAATTTTAAACCCATGTGGTTCAGACCCTTCTTCATAAAAGAGGTATTAAAAAAGGGTGCTTATAATTTGGTTGATTTTGAAGGGAATGCTTTGGTGGAGCCTAGAAATGGGCTCTACCTCAAGAAGTATTACTCATAGACAGGTCACTGTGGGTAACTTTCTGTAACATATGTATAGTCTTTGTCCTATTACTTTTTAAGTTTCTTTTAAGTTTTATGGACGTGTCATTGATGTTATCTTTCGTCAATATGGCAGATGTCAAGTGATTCCGAGGTGTTCGTTGGGTATGTAGATGGTGCTAGTCGACACACACAGAGGCTTGCCTCCCCAACTTGGGTAATCTTTACACCTCAGGGCCAGTTTTTATCATCCAATGGTATATGCTTAGGTGACACCACAAATAATGTCATCGAGTATAGTGCAGTTATTGAGTTTCTTTGTGATGCCTTGTCATTGGGTATCTCTCATCTCTGGGTCTATCTCGATGCTCGACAGGTTGTGTCGCAACTAAACATAGTATACCACGTTCATGATCCAACTTTACACTGACTATTCCTTAGGGTACGTCTCTTAGAATAAAACTTTGATTATATTACATATTTTCATGTTCCTAGGAGATTAAAACAAATTACAGATACTCTAGCTAATCAAATTTTAGATTGGCATCTTGCACACATATGAAAGAACGTTGACATAAGCATGTAAATACATTTTTTCACACACAATCCTTAAGACACAAAAGATAAAAAAAAAAACCATATATAATATCATAAAACAACCAGAGTACATAGATGGGCACAAGCGCCTCAAAAATGGGACTAATACACGAGTCACATGTCTTATGCCCTCAAACAATATATACAAGTAAGTGCTCGTGGCACGTCAAAAATCTACGTAGGTTTAGGGCCTATGGGCCCTGTTATAATAGTCCACAGCATGGGCTAAACGCCTAAATAATCAGACCTGTTATCACCCCATAAGTTATGGGAATCAACTGGTGATTGGGATATTATCTGTATCTAGTGTTTTTGTTGAAAAATGATTTTTCATTCTGCAAATAATTTGAGAAAAGAAAAAAGAGAAAAGAAAAGAAAAAGAAAAAGAAAAAAGAAAAAAGGAAAAAGGAAAAAGAAAAAAGAAAAGAAAAAAGAAAAAAGAAAAAAGAAAAAAGAAAAAGAAAAGAAAAATGAAAAAATGAAAAAGGAAAAATAAAAAAGAAAAGAAAAAAAAAAAAAAA